>JANAVB010023800.1:27998094-27999122 GCA_029216955.1 Iris pallida | reverse complement strand
GATTTACATCTTCGCACATGGGTTATGAAGCATGTCGCATGATTACGGAGAGTTAAATAAAAATCCTCAAGGAGGGAAGCAATTTGATTGGAAAAAAGTGGTATGGTTGGACAATGAATGAGAGTTGCAAGTTAACGCACAAAAATATAAGGAATAAGGTTAAGTAAATCAGATAAAAATAAGTAGGGGTTCGGAGACGTGGTTCCTTGAGAAAAATTAGTCCCGTAGTATGGTATGATCAAGGATACAATTGCTTACAAATTTCGTGCGATAGTAGCCTAGTTAAGATTCATTATATATATATATATAATATATATATATATATATATATAATATATATATATATATATATAAGATAATACTCAAGCCTTTCGGCCCAGCCCACCCGAGCTGAAACCCCAAGCTCTCCCAAAGCCAGGCCCACACGCCTAAACTCCCAGCACATCAAAGGGAAACGTGAGATAAAGTAAATAGGCAGATATATATATATATATATATATATATATATATATATATATATATATATATATATATATAGGCTACGACAGGGACCATGAGAAAAACTAGCTTTTGGTCTCCTAACGGGTCTAGGTATCCAGTGTTTAACACACAACCCAGGCCTGTTAACAATAGCTCGGTCCATTAAAGGGATACTATTATACTACCTTCCTAATCCTAAGTTACATTTATGGGCTCCTTCTTATTATATGCTTGTTTATCTTTCCATATTAAGATATCGAATGTCCGTCAATCAAAATAAGTTACTGACGACTACATTGATCGACTTCTTTTATCCTTAAGTAGTACCACTCAACTTTATTTGTTATGTCGGATATAATCCACCTACAGGATTTATATCACAATCCTTATGAGTTCCTTAAGGGACCATATTCAATTTCAAATTAGGTTTAGAACCCTAAATATAGTGTTATATTATATCTATTTCAAAATATAGTCTTCTACCAAAAACTATTTTTTACAATCTTAGGATTTTAACCTAAAATGTTTGTATTTATCTAAAGAAATAA
>JANAVB010023800.1:27725594-27993094 GCA_029216955.1 Iris pallida | reverse complement strand
CTAAAATAGATAGCCAGCTCCTTTGGGACCCTGGTAGCTACCGCAGAAGAAACTAAAAACCTCTCCAAATGCAACTACTGAAGATATGCGTAGAATTAGACCTCGTGAAAGATCCCCCCAAACTGATAGAGAACGAGCTCGGAGACCAAACACACAGCCAACCGCTGGTTTATGATAACAACATCATCTTCTGCAAACACTGCCAGATGAGCGGTCACTCCTTGCAGCACTGCTTCCGTGACCACCCAGAGCTTAGGAAGTCTAGGCCGCACAACCAAAGTTCTACGACCGCCTACCAAAGCCCTGACATTGCTCATCAATCTCCGTATCCCAATCCTCCCCTGCTGCTTGACGACCCGACTCCTCCTTTCGCACTCTCCGGCCGCCTCCGTCCGACCAACATGCTTAGCTCCGCAATCGTCCCTTTCAACCCTTCCGACATCACTCTCAACAATTTCTTTGAACTTCTCTCAATCATCGCCCCTGTCGAAGCTGTCAACAGCGAACCCTCTTCGCCTATCCACGGCGGAGACGTCCAGCCAGATTCCCCTTAGCCCGACAGTATGGTCGAGCGACACATCCCACCCCAGTCACATCTGACTACCACCGCCATCACTTCCAGTGCGCCACCCTCATCTCATCCCACAACCCAGCAAAGTCCATAATCTTCCCCCTTCCGAGGACGCTCAATCCTCCCATTGTTTATCCCGCACTGTGCACGCGGCCACCCACATCCTTCAACAGCCTGAAGAGGTTCAGACGGAGAGCCGGTCAGAGCAGCATCCTAGACCCAGGCCTGTGACATGGCCTCACCGGCACCCTCCCCATCACTCTGCAGATGCCTCCTACAGCTTTGACCTTACTTTAACAGGTAGATTCTGGCAAGCCAAGGAAGCGAGTTTCCTGGACCGCGACAATCTCCTAAGTGCCCTAGAAGAAAGCAAAATAGACTCCACTACATCCTTGACAGAAGACAATGATAGCAGAGATCCCGGCGGACCCAGCACTATTATCAATGGGGCCACCACCACACCCACCCAAAAAAACTCCTCTAAAAAGAACAAAAACAAACAAAAATAATAGATGGCTAGGACTACGAGGTCTACCACGAAGCTTAACCACCTCCCTTCTACTACCCCATCAAATGCTTAACATCATATCCTGGAACGTGAAAGGGCTTGGAAACAAACCGACGCTGAACAAAATCCTCAGCCTCAAGAAAACTAATCGTATAGATCTCCTCATCGATATTGAACCTAAAATCCCACCAAAAAAAATCAAAGCCATCCAACTGAAGCTCGGATTCCCTTATGCCGTCACCGGTTGTAATGACATCTGGATCTTTTTCGGGCCTGAATTCAAAGCTGCCACCATAAAAGATTCGTCCCAGGCCCTCTCTTGTTGGGTCGATCATCCGGCCCTCAAGTCTCGCCCCATCCTTTCTGCCGTCCATGGCAGCTGTGACATCCATGAGCGAAGATTGCTCTGGGAAGACCTGTTTGAAGCCGCCTCCCCAAACCATGATCTTCCGTGGCTGTGCATCGGAGGCTTCAACACGGTGTCCAGCAGAGAGGAGAAATTCGGTGGTCGATCATCTCCCCAGCCTGCGATGGATGATTTCAACAACTTCATCTTCCACGGCAACTTAAACTCCATCCCCTTCCATGGCAGTGCATTCACCTGGTGAAACATGCAGGAGGGCCATCGGCGCCAGTACTCCCGCCTAGATCAGGCGATGGTCAACGATCGTTGGTCTGACATTGGCCTGATCACTAACCTTTCTCATCTGAACTCCATTGAATCGGATCACTCCCCTCTCCTCATCATGATCAGCAACAACCACACCGACACTAAAAGCTATTTCGCTTCCTCAACTTCTGGTGGCATCATCCCCATTCCAAAACGTCGTGGCATCCGCTTGGAACTCCGTCTCGGATCTTTACCCTATGTTACGTGTGGCGGCTAAACTGAAAGCTACTCGCAAGGCATTATCGTCCTAGAGTAAGACAGCTTTTGGAGACATTTTCCAGGCCATTAAGGAGGTAGAAGACGATGTCACTCGCGCAAAAATCTCTTTCACCACCGACAGATCTCCGACTGCCCATGCCTCGCTCAACATCGCCAGAGCTATTCTGAAATCCAGGCTTAAAGTGGAAACAGATTTCTGGAGGCAAAAAGCTAGATTGACCTGGGACACCGAAGGCGATCAGAATACCAACTTCTTTCACCTGTGTGTCAAAGGTCGCAGAAACCAATTACAACTTCATTGAATATCTGATGAAAACGGTGCCCTGGCGGAGAATTTCTACTCTAAACTTTTTACTAAAGAGCAGGTTGTTAAAGCTGTCGCGCTTTTGTCCGAAATCCCATCCCTCATCAGCAACAGCGAGAATGAGACCCTGATGGTTACCCCTTCGTTGGAAGAGGTTGAGGAGGCTGTCTGGTCCATTAAAGAACACAGTGCTCCTGGGCTGGATGGATTTAATGGGGTTTTCTTCAGAGCATATTGGCATACATTAAAATACGACTTATTAGAGGCCATGATTGCCTTTTCCAGGGGCAAGATACCCCAAATCCATTTCCTGCGCCAACATCATCCTCATCCCCAAGAAAGACAACCCGAAAACCTTCAACGACTTTCGCCCCATCAGCTTATGCACCCTCACCAACAAGGTCATATCGAAGATCGTCGCGAACCGGATGTCCAATCTCCTCTCCAAAATCATCTCCGAAGAGAAAAGCGGGTTTGTTCAAGGTTGTAACATCGCTGACAACATTCTCCTAGCCCAAGAGATGATCACATGCATGAAGTTCCCGTCCAGAGGAGGAAACGTTGCCATCAAATTGGACAGAAAGAAGGCATACGATCGCCTGGACTGGCAATTCATAATCTGGGTCTTCAGGACGTTCGGCTTTTTCGAATCTTGGATTGACATCATCTTTAGATCTATCAACAATATATGGTTTTCCATCGTCATCAATGGTCAGGCTAAGGGGTTCTTCCAATCCACCCGTGGGGTTAGACAAGGGGATCCCCTCCCTTCCACCATTTTCATCATTGCGGCAGAAGCTCTCAGTAGAAGCCTCAATAGCATGTCCAAAATTCCCGGTTTCCATCACTTCTACACTACCACTGGCTGTCCACTTATCACCCACCTGGCGTACGCTGATGACATCCTTATTTTCTCCTCTGGGGACTTTGGATCGATCGAGGTAGTGTTGAGCACACTAGCCAGACACACAAGTTGCTCCGGACAGCGCATCAATAACAAAAAGAGCATCATATATACCCATCACAAAGCTGACGGAACTCGTTCGGCTATACTTTTCGACATTACCTCGTTCGCCACGGCCTACCTGCCTTTTATCTACTTGGGCTGCCCGCTGGTGTACGGAAGGGCGAACTCGGGTATTCTCGACCACCTTGTAGACAAGATCCGTAAACTAATCGCGGGATGGCACAATGCTACATTATCTCCAGGGGCAAGATGATCCTTATCAAACACGTCCTTTCTTCTATCTCGTTGTACACCCTAGCCGTCTGCCCTCCCACCAAGAAGGTCCTCCACCATCTCGAATCCCTCTTCGCCAAGTTCTTCTGGGGTCATCGCGACAGCAAGGATAAACATCACTGGGCCAGTTGGGATACCATGGCCAAACCCACTGAAGAAGGAGGTTTGTGATTCAGCAGACTTGCCCACATCGTGGACGCCTGCACCATGAAGTTGTGATGGAAATTGCGCATGGAGAGCTCGCTGTGGACGAGGTTCATGAAAACTAGATACTCTAGATTCTCTCACCTGTCGGAGGCAGTCACTAACAGCAGATCTTCGACGTCGTGGCATCGCATAATTCGTGGACCCAACCTCGCAAAACCCTTAATCCGTCTGCAGTTGGGCGACGGCCGCCCATCGGCCCATCTGGAACGGTGGTTAGGGGAGGATACCATCCAACCCAACGAGCATACTCCAATGGAATACGAGATTAGGGATCTATAGGTTGGCGGCTCCGGATGGAATTGGGTGAGGATCAGAGATTGGTTTGGTCAGCTGGCAGCTGATGGTCTTCGTGCAACCAACCTGCGGGTCACTGACCTACCCGACTCGTGGAGTTGGTCCCCTGACCTGAGGGGACTTTCACGCTGGCTTCTGTCAGAATTATGGCAAGAGGAAGTGGCGTGCCAGACACCACTTATGCTAAGTTTTGGCAGTCTTACATTCCCATCAAATGGTCTATCCTTATCTGGCGCACATCTTGACGGAAGCTTCTGACGGACGACTCTATCAAATCTATCGGTTTCAACCTTGCATCCAGATGCCATTACTGCATGGAGCACTAATCAGAATCGACTGAGCACGTCCTTCTTTCTGGTGAGTTGGCGAATCACATTTGGCTCAATCTTCATAATAGACTTAGTATCGTCTCCCCGACTGGCGGCTTCCACGATCTCCTGGCCAGCTGGAGCCGCTCCCACGGACAACAGATCGTCGTAATCGTAGGAATCTGGGTTTTATGGAAGAATAGAAACAAAATCAGATACGAAGATCGCCAACTCCTCCCTACACAATTAGTCAGAGAAGTTATCAGACAAATTTTTAAAGCTAGGCGGCGCTGCTCTCACGCCCCCAACTTTTTTTGGGCAGCCCTTGCTTAGGCCTTCCTTCGGGTCTCTCGTGCTTCTGTTGACCGTCGTAGAGATTTTGTTCCTTTTGTGCGCTTCTCGTGCTGTTTATTTTCCTTTTCTTTTGTCGCGTTGAGCGCGCTTACTTGTATAGGCTTTGTCCTTTTATGCCTATTCTTCAATAAAGTTTTCGTTTCTTAATATATATATATATATATATATATATATATATATATATATATATATATATATATTATATATATATATATCTGCTTGCTCGTCCCCCAAGAAGGTCCTGTCTTCGATTGAACAGATCTTTTATAATTTCTTCTGGGGGCATAGCAACGGCCTAGATAAGCATCACTGGGCTAGCTGGGACTCTGTGGCTTACCCTACTGGCGAAGGGGGTTTGGGATTTACCAAACTTACTCACATAGTTAAAGCTTTTTCGATGAAATTGTGGTGGAAACTGTGCACGAACAATAACTTATGGAGCAGGTTTTTGAAAGCCAGGTACTTCAAACACACCTACCCTTCATTGGCCACTTCCAACTGCAGATCCTCAATGGCATGGCGTCACATCCTCATTGGCCGTGACCTTGCCGAGCCTGCGATGAGACTCCATTTGGGTACGGGTGATTCGGACCCATTCCTGGAGAGATGGGTCGGGGATAGCATGATCCCAAGTCTCACAGAGATCTCGAAAGGCAGCAGAATCAGAGACTTGTAGAACCCCATCAACGAAGACTGGAACTGGGATCAGATTCGAGAATGGTCCGGTAACGAAGTGGTGGACAACATTCGGGCGAGCGGATTACACATTGGAGACGAGGCTGACGAGCTGAGATAGAAGCTGGAAGCGTCGGGGGACTTTTCGGTGAGGTCGACGAGATACGCCATCCAGGGTACCGGGCAGCAGCATACTTCCATCGCGCACTATTGTTACACCTGCATCCCAAAGAAGTGGTCCTTTCTAATGTGCATGGAGAGCCATTAGAAAGAAATTACCCACAGACGACACCCTCAACACCAACCGGATCAGTTTAGCTTCTGCATGCACCTGCTGCTCTGAGCGTCAGATGGAGACAATCGACCCCACCTTCTGTCAGGGGGGCCTACAAGACTGTATTTAGAGGACCTTTAACCAGCTATTCAACATCGCTCCGGGTGGCGGACTCTTCCACGATCTAGCGGCCTCTTGGGGTTCAGTCTCCCATGGCCACCAGATCGTTGCAGCGGCCACTACGTGGGTGATTTGGAAGAATCGCAACAAGGCGAGATACGAAGGTCACCAATACTCTGTCGACCAGCTCATTCGGGAAGTTTTCCGCCAATGCCGTAAGCGGAGCACTCTGTGCTCCCACAGTTTGAGAGCATTCTGGTCAGTGCTCCCCCCTAGTTCCTGGTGGTTGTTTCGCCTCCGCCTCCCTTTCCTTTTGTGGTATTCTTGTATAGGCTTCGGCATTTTGTGCCTTGTATACGTATTTTCGGCTTCGGTTTTCGAGCCGTCTTTAATAAAAAGAGGGGGTTTTCTTAAAAATAATATATATATATATAATTTTATTTTGTGATTATCGACATAAACTCTATTTACCCCCCTTTAGAGTTTCCTACACGTTATTTCATGGACCACAGCCTCCCCCCACAAAACTTCTTACTCAATAGTTTTTTCCAAACAAAAAAAGGGTACTTAGTTGAGGTGGCTCATTCTCCCCTCTATGATATGAATGTTCCATAAAGTATTAGAACTACGTCCATCTCACTGTTTCAAACCTTATCAACAACATGCCCGATGTCTTTCTGGATAATAAAATGGCATTCCCTATCCTCTTCCCCAACTAAGATATATATATATATATATATATATATATATATATATATATATATATATATATATATATATAATAATCACATATAATATATATATATAATCACATATACTAACTAAGTAGTATTCAACTACATATAATATACCCTCCAGATATAGTATCATGATAACATAAAATAGTACTTTATATATAAAATTAATTATTTTAAATTCTAAAATTATAATATAAATATTTTTGAAAAAATATCTAAACTTATTACAACCATCATATATATATAATATATATATATATATATATATATATATATATATATATATATATATATATATATATATATATATATATATATATTAACTAAGTGGTATTCAACTACATATAATATACCCTCCACATGTAGTATAATGATAACATAAACTAATGCTTTATATATAAAATTAATTATTTTAAATTCTAAAATAATAATATAAATATTTCAGACAAAATATCTAAATTTATTACAACCATCATATATATACATATTTATGAAACAAGTAAGTATATACATATTCTAGCTATTCTACATACACATGTAATCATGCTATTAGATAAATGTAGCATTTGTATGAACTAAAAATAGTAATTATAAATTTTGAAATATTTATTAAAGATATTTAATAATAATATTTAATCATAATATTTATAGAAAAATACACTTTGACTAAGTATATCAACTTATTGGCTTGATAGCCAACTTGTCAATTAAATCAAAACCAAATAAATATAAAAATAATACATTTAAATTCTAAAATAAATCTAAGTAATTTAAGAAATAATTGGAAATGATGTCAAAATTACACAAAAATGATCACATACTATATATAGGTACAACTAGTCAAAATCCATAAATAACACTTAACCATATATATATCATCAATGCTACTATATATGACACCATGTTATTTTAGAAAAATAATATTTAAATCCCTAAAATATATACTTTTCTTTTTAGAACAAGAAACATTAACTTCTGAATATATTTTATATATACATATTTAGGAAAAATAAGTCCAATACAAACTAGTTAATAAATCATACAAGTACGCCATACGGGGTTCCAATTTGGAAAACGAATCGACATAAAATATAGGAAATATATATTAGTGAAATAATCAGAATAAATTAGAAAATATGATTTTCCATCTCAATTAATCAGATTTAAGTCATATTTTTAAACCTTATGTTTAATCCCCTTCGTCTATAGGACATCGGTTTATCTTAGTTATAACTGATTATTTCTCCAAATGGGCTGAAGCCATACCTTTAGCTGAAGTGAAGACTAGCAGTGTTATCAACTTCATCAAACATCATGTGATATACAGATTTGTTGTATCTCGTCGAATCATCCATGATAATGGGCCACAATTCGTCAGCCAGAAGTTTACTAGGCTCTGTGATGACAACATAATCTATAATGTTGCTTCTACGGCCTGTAATCCTGCAGCTAATAGGTTAGCTGAAGCATTCAACAAGACTACGTTAAACTCCTTAAAAAGTTTGTTTCTGTTAACAAACTTAATTGGAGCGAGAAGTTTGGAGAATGTCTATGGGCTTATCGTACTACAGTCCGTAATCCTACAGGTTGTACACCTTTTTCTCTGGTATATAGATGTGAAGCTGTCTTACCACTGGAAATTCAAATTCCATCCCTGAAAATTGCCATTGCTAATGAACTTACCACAGAAAATAATGATCATCTCCGGCTTCAAGAATTGGAGGCACTCGATGAGAAAAGGCTACTAGCTCAACAACATATCGAACTTTATCAAGCCCGGATTTCAAAAGCTTTCAATCGCAAAGTCAAAGCACGAACATTTCAGGAAGGCGAACTAGTTCTTACAGTCAGACGTCCTATGACTATGACTTACATGAGCAAAGGCAAGTTCAAAGCAAAATGGGAAGGTCTGTATGTTGTAAATAAGGTTTTCTCAAACGGAGCCTACCAATTAACAAATATGGATGGCAGAATTGCTATGATGCCTATCAATAACAAATTTCTCAAGAAATATTATGTATAAAAGTAAAATGTTCCTAATTCTGAGAAATGATGTAAATAAAAGTTTATTTTATTCAAGAAGCAGAAAAGAGTTACATAATATCAAGGACGGGGATGAGGACCCGATCCTTCATGATTAAATACATGATTTGCCAACAATTTAAACATTTCATCGTCTGAACACACTAGCAACTCACAGGCGGCTATCCTCACGACTTCTTCTTCAGCAGTCTTCCCAGGCTCCACAAACTTGGCAATCAGGTCCTGCTCTATTGCAGGAACGGTCGAGCCTTCACCCACTTCTTTCTGAGGAGGCACCGGAGGCTCAGAAAGAGGCGTCTCAGTCATATCTTCGATCTTCGGAGTGAGCAAATCTTCGGAAGACATTTTGTACAGAAAGAAAAGAAGTTGACGATATCTACAGAAGTTTTGTTCTATTTATAGACAGAATGACTAAGATGATCGACTTCGAGAACCGATACGACTTTTCCTCTTCAAAAGAAGTCCATCTGTTCATTCATTTATTTTTTCCCCCTAAAAAGCGATAACTGTTCATTCATTCATTCTCTTCTTCGAGAATCGAGATGACTGTTCATTTATTTAGTGTCTTCTCTTCGAGAATCGAGATGACTGTTCATTCATTCAGTGTCTCCTCTTCGAGAATTGACGTGACTGTTCATTCATTCACTTTTAACTGTCCATACATTCATTCATCAGTCCTAATATTTATTGTCTTTTATTTACTCTCTCGTAAATAAAACCATAGATAATAAATTCTCACATTCAAAACAAAAAAAGAATTCACGTCCTGTATACCTCTAAATTTTGATTATCTAAGTTAGCAATTTGTCACGTCCCTATTACCTTTGATAAAGTTGTCTATTAAAATAACAGTATTTCTAAACATTATATTCTGTCACGTCCATATTACCTCTAAGCAGATATAATAAATATTGTTATTTTCTAAATCAAGAGATATATCATGTCCAGTACCTTTGAATATATTTTCTATTCTATTACTTATATCTATAATAAGATATGCAACAAGTAATAGAACCACATAAAAAAGTTTCTCATTTTATTTCTATTTTAAAATGAGATACATCATAAATAAATAAATAAAAAAGGACAACAAGTTTTGCTCATTCTACTCTGAAGAGTAAGTGATAAGTTCTGTAATTCGCTTCTTCAAAACTTGAGCTCTTTCATTACAAGAATCTAGCACCCGCTGTCTGGCTTCAACCCTTCCTGACTTGGGATCGAATGGGTGCAGAGCAGCAGTTTGACGTGCTAGTTCTTTATTCTGTAGTTGTTCAAACTCCTTCTTTTGGTGCTTCAGAGCATCTATTTGGATAACAGCAGCTTGATGTAGCTGAGTTTCTTGTTTTGAGTTTTGTTTGATAGCCTTAAACTCTGCCTGAAGTTGAGCAATTTTTGCTTCCAGATCAGCAACTTTCTTCTCTTCATTTGGAGCCTTAATCTTATGACTCCCAGCAATAGAAGTTGCATCAGCAATTTGAATATCTAGTTCAGAGGATTGTCTAGTAAAAGCCAGCAAAAATGCTTCAAAATTGGCTTTACTCGTCTCTGCCTCTCGAGCCATAGCCTCATATTCTATGTTTACTAGCTGTTCGATATCCCCTCTTTTTAGCTCCTTATAAGCTTTAATAGAGCCCGCCAGCTCATCAAAAATGTGTTCCAAGAAGGTATCCTCAGCCTCGTCTCCTTGGCTGCGGATGCCTCCGATCAAGAATGAAAAAGGAGTTCTGATTGTACTAAAAGGAACATCTCCTCTCTCCATCACTCGATGAACTAAAGACGCTAGAGATGTGAAGAAGTCTTTCGTGAAGGAGGCCACCACGAACTTGTTAGTTGCTACGGCTCCTCGGGTGGCTACCACTTCCGCTGGAGTCTTTACAGTTTTGACAAGTTGAGGCACTTCATCTTGAGAGCTGATGTGAGACGAGCTCCCTTCTCATGTTACAGTTCTTGTGGGTCCTTCTGCAAATTATATATGTCATTTGTAATATACAATGCTGAAGGAGCTACGACAAATAGATCACGTTTAGAAATTTACCTGAGCTGGGCATAGCGTGAGGAGTATCAAGAGGTTCTGATGTCTCCGGCTGAAGCTTTGATAGGGCATCTGCAGACATAGTGGCTTGACTACTTCCCGCTCCTGATTCAGTCTGAAGTGGCAGAGTCATTGGAGTTTGATCTGCTGCCACTCCAAAAATCTCAGGATTTTTAGATGTTTTGGGTTCATCGATCTTGGGATTGGTATGTCCTTCATTGATAACCGTATTTTCCTCGTCTTCAGCAGTTGAGTGATCTTCATCAGCTGGGAGTTCCTGAGGTGATGGTACATCCACTAAAGTTTGCCCCTCTTTAATGGTGTTATTCCAATCATCATCGTAAGATTCATTACCAAAGTCACAATCAGCTAAGGCTTCAATCATCGCCTCTTAAGAATGAGTAGGCTCTTGAGCCTTCGGAGAATCTTGTGGAAGCAAATCCTTCTTAGGAGAGGTGGCTTCCGGAGTCATAGCAGTTGGGGATGGAACCGTTATCCCCGCCGCAGCAAGTACATTAGCGGGAATACGTATCATTACAGCATCTGATCTCGAAGGTTTTACGGTGGTAGTAGACGGCCGAACATCCACTAAAGTAGCCACTGCAAAGAAAGAAATCAATTTGATATACATTTTTAAGAGAAAAATATATATTAGGGTATATCATAATCTTGATATTACCTTCCTGAGATGATACCTCTTCAGCAACTACCAACTTTCTCCTGACCTCTTTGTCTGGTGATGCGACCAGCTCTTCAGCAGCTCCGGTGCGATCGTCCTCCAGATCGATCAAAGTGGTAGACGTTCCTCCTTCTGTGACTCTTTCCTGCTTCTGAATAGAAGGAGTAATTTCCTTCTCTCCGGAGGAAGAACTGAGGAGCATCTGTTTTGACTGAGAACGAGTCATTCTTGTAGTCGTTGGTTCATTTATAACCAATGATGTCCTTCTCTTCTTCTCCGGAGCCCTTGGTGAGGCAGGTCTACTATCCAGCTGAGGAAGGGCCGTCGTCTCCTTAGCCTTTCTTTTCTTTAACCCCTTGGTAGGGGATTTCTTTTTCCGTACCTTTAAGGATACGTCTAGAGGATATTGGACTTCATCTGGATAATTCTATAAAATCGAAGCCTCATGTGGTGGATCTGCAGGATCTCTATCCTCTGCATCCCGAAAAGAGTGAGCAGTATGTTTTCTAAATTTAGATCTCTTTTCACTTGCAAAGCTATGAGCAGGATGGAAGCTTTCAGTGAATATGTTCGCTGAAGTATAGAAGTTTGCATATGTATATAACATACGCGGGCCTTGCTGAAGATTGAAGGACATGGAGAATATCACTTTTGTATCCCTAGCATTGTAATATCTCCAAGCCCTAGCCCCATCGATCAGATAACTCTTGGCCCAATAGGCAGGTGGTGGCGTTACCCACGTGAAGCTGATCATAGACTGCCTTACAAATCGACTTGGCAAGTACGGTTCTAAATAACACTCTTCCTCAAATCTATAGACCAAATAAGATGGACGGATCGCCTGTAACCATGAAAAGATAGGTGGACTTAGGCAGAGTGATTCTGTATTTAGATCCATCATCTATGGAGGCATATTCTCATATTCGTAGGGAGGCTGAACACATTGAAATCTCCATCCCGATCCACGATTCAATGCAAATCTGCACTCTGAAAGAGCAGTGTATTGCCAATGAGCGCTGGAGTAGCGCCTGATGAAGTCGACGATGACAGTTCCTATATTAGGGTTCATCAAGCAGGGATGGTGAAGCAATAGCCATCCGAACAAATAGGTGTAAGGCATCTCGGTGCGCGGAAAGTCTTGCATTGCCACCTTGTCGTGAAGCATGGTCTGTACAAAATAATACAATCCTGCATTCAAGCGGCAGGTCATTGCCGATAATAGATCCATCTTATATCCAAAAACAAGATGTACTGTCGCAAACAGGACACCCTGATGGAATCAGTCAACTGCGCTGGCTCTTGGAACTATGAAGCGTCGCAGCCATATAGAGAGAAAACCCGCTAGTTGGGCCTCTTTGGACATGGGTCTGTAACCCTGTCTGAGATAACTCTAGAGGGTGTCACCTGCCTTAAACGGATGAGAATCCTCTTTCAGTCTGATATCTCTATAATTATGTTGCTCCATCAAATATTGTATGTCGCTCTGACCAAATGGTTCAAAGAAACAGGGAGCACAGGCTTGACTATCAAGTGGCTTGTCCTGCCTTATATGACCCAAGAAGAGGTATGGCATCCACTTGGTTGTATAACAAGTACCTGCAGTGGCACTTTTGTAGTAGCGCGAGCAGATCTTGTAGTGACACAATAATTCTTGGAAGACGGCGATCATCTGAGGGTTCTCCACTGCCATAGCATCCAATTTTTTATTTGTAGATACATATTCTTTGTATGGATTATTGTCTGTCAGAAGATGAGAGATATATTCCATCTCATGGAGTACAAGTCCTATTTCTCCATAGGGAGTCATAAAAGTTCCAGTACATTCATTATACCTCTCTACTAAAGCTAGAAACATATGAGCGTTCAGGCGAATGCCGTAGACTGTAGTCCAGATGGCATTGTAAAGGTCTAGATCGAGGAGTATGTCCTTAAATTGATCCAAAATCCAGATAGTTAAGCTGCTCCAATGCTTCATATCTGGGTTTACCAAACCAGTCATACGCATACCGCGATCCGGGTATCTTCCTTCAGCTTTTGCGAATGTGTTCACAAATATGGGTGTTCTCGCTGGAAGGAGCAAAGAGGAATCCTCGGAAGGAATACAACTTGGCTTCAAACCTCTCAGGTGGGTGCTATACTTCTCAGAAGTACTGTAAAAGAGGTTCTTGTGCTGTGGACCCATTCTATAACAGATTCTGCCAACTCTTGCCTGCTGGATTGGAGTCAGATCCCATGACATTCTTCTAGGATAGCTTGTAAATTTATATTTTGATAAAGCCATAGACCTCGGTATTTCTGTGAGGTATATAATCTTGTCTTCACATCTGAATACTCTCTCTTCTTTCCTGGTCTTGGGTTGGGAAGTCTTCTTGATGGCATCTCCAAAAAGGAAGGCAGGCTTCTTGTGGATCATACTATCAAGACTTTCCAGAGGTTCCCCGTTCATTAAGCTTAGCAGGGTTTTGTTTTCTTGAGCCATAAGGAGGTTCTTTCGTGCTTCAGGGCCATCGTACTGAGGGAATGTAACATGAGATAAATTCTCCTTGTACTCTAGGACATTAAATGCTGAAGCAAATCTTTCAGCATTAAGGTCTTCCCTGAGATCAACTGCAAAGAAATATATGAACAAAAGTTAAAAGAAACAAGAATGTGCAACTTTTTAAAGAGCAAACAATTAAGTTACACAACATCCTACGTTGCGCCAACAATTAAGGTGTGCAACATCCTGAGTTGCGCGATATTCTGAGTTGCACAATATTTTAGGTTGCGCAACATCCAGGGTTGCACAACAATTAAGTTGCGCAACATCCTGAGTTGCACGACAACCTGGGTTGCATGATATACTGAGTTGCACAAAACCTAAGTTGCGGAACATCTCAGGTTGTGCTACATACAGGTTGCACCACAACTTGGTTGCGCAATATTTTTGATTGCGTAAATAACTGAGTTGTGCAATAGTATGCGCAATACTGTTTGTAGGAACGAACAATGCTCAAATAAAGCAACCACACCCTAATAAGGGGTGGCGTAAAGTTTGTGATGCGCCAAATACTCTAAGAAGAGGGGCGCAAGTCAATTGAAGATCAAGTCATCTTCTATAGTGTTCATTCTCGGTCACCTTCTAGAGTTGTGTTTGCCTTCTCTCGTCGAGAAGAGGGCGGCACATATTGTTGCGCACGAGTCGACGGAGCACGAGTCGAAGGGGCGGCGACGCCATTCCCTTTGTCAGCAACAATCTTCTTGTGGGCCATGTTGTCGAGGAGGTGGTCGGAGAAGAGGGTTGCAAAAAGTTCAAAGTATTTTCTCAAAAGATTAAAAGTGAAAGTAAAGAATTACAGTCGGTTAAATAAGGGTTATTTATAGCCTAAAAGATAGAATCCTAACAGTCATCCTAAGTTGCGCACGAAAAATCGTAACAGCTTGCAATAGACTGCGCTAGATAGTCGCAACTTGACTCAGTTATTTTCATGATTCAAAGTATTTCAAAGTTTTGTAACATTTCAAAATACAAAAACTTTGAAGGGGGTCTTATAGAGCGTAAAAATCAAGTTGCGCCATGTTTTTATTACTCAGAAATCAAGTTGCGCCCCAGAAATTAAGCTGCGTCACTGTTATGAAGCTCAAGAATCAAACTGCGCCACTGATCAGGTTGCGCCATATATTAGACTGCGCCCAATCACGTTGCGCCAAAGCCCACGTGGTGCCTGACAATAATTGCCATCATTGCCTGACAACACTGACAACTGGCAGCACAATAAATGAAGAAAATCTCTTCGAATCCCGCAAAGCGTGGCGCTCAAGATGATTTGATTGACAGCTGTTCCGCACACTCTGTAAGTTGTGCCTAGGCACAATCTGAAAAATTCTTCTCATACATTCAAATGCTGCCACGTGCCTATGCACTAAGTTGTGCCTAGGCGCAACCCAATCAAGCGCAGTTTGATTCGTTGACTGAAGCTCGCGCAACCTGATAAAGTTGAGACAACTTACATTCTAAAGCAGGATGACGTGGCGCACATGCCACTAATCTCTCAAAACGTGTCTACTACTCTGTACACGACCATGCGCATCTCAATCATATGATGCCACGCGTCTAAATACAGTTAGTACACGTTTGTGTAACTGAATGGAAGTTGACGCAACTTAAGGTTAGTGCAACCCAAAGTAGCACAGTTCAACCTCGCACACATCAGAATAACTACTAAAACAGTTATTTCCAGAACTCTATAAATAGAGTTTCCAAACATAATCAAAGCATCACAGAGATCAAGAATTCTTGCAAAATTGTTGCTGCAGTCGGACGGTGGTTGGGCGTCATCGTGAAAGGTCTGTTTTCACGGTTCTCCAAGTAGGCAAAAGCAACACTAGGGATACTGTTTGAATGTATGGTCTTTTGGAGGAATGAACCTAGGATGTCCGTAATACTGAGGAGAGAAAACCAGCGTCTATAGATGCTTTTAGCATGCTATATTTGCCTTCCTTCGTGCAGCTTCTCGAAGATTCAACAGCCTTGTTTGCTTCTCAGCAGTAAAATATGACTTCTTTCGAGGGCCACGAAACTGCTCTTTGATGAAGGCGAAGTGCTGCCAAACTGACCAAACTATGTGTTGCTGGATTTTCCTTTCTTTTCTTTTTGCTGCTGATGTAGTCCAATAAATATAACTGATTTTGAATAAACATAATACATTCTCTCCATTCTGCTTGGGGTATCTGTGGTGCTTGTACTAGAGGGTCCAATACAGTATTTGTGTTTGATAAAGGACATCCTACTTGAGGACTTTTTTGTGGACCTATTACCCTTTTGTGCATCTGGAGATGCGAGCAATAGATTTGAATGATATTTTTTGGACCTATTACTCTTTTTGTGTACCGATGGTGCAAGTAAATAGATTAGGATAACTTCTGTGGACCTATTACCCTTTTGCGCACTGGTGGTACGGGTAATGGATTTTAAACGAAACCTAACAGAGATAATATGGACGTGATAGGTTTTGTGGTCTTAACACCATGTCTTTTATCCCGGGTTGGGTACAGGTGTTAAGTCAAGAGACTATCGGTATCAGAGGTAATATAGACGTGACACATGATAATCAGAAATAATCTTTGGTGGACCTATTACTCTTCTGCGCACTGGTGGTACGAGTAATAGATTTTGAGACAAAACCCAACAGAGGTAATATGGACGTGATAGGTTTTGTGGTCTTAACACCATGTCTTTTCTCCCGGGTTAGGTACAGGTGTTAAGTCGGAAGACTATCGGTATCAGAGGTAATATGGATGTGATACATGATAATCAGGACCAGGAACTTTGCTCAGAGATAACGATAAGCTGGGCAGACTCTTGTGTGATCAAGCATTAGAGTGGAAGTTCAGAGGTATCAGCATACTTGACTCGCCACTCAGGGAGATGCGATGTGAATCTACTCGGAGTAATTCAGAGGTACTTGGTGTACATAACTCGATGGCTTGGGAGATTTGATAGTTTGAGGAAGTACCAGCATGTCTTTAGACATAGTATTTCTTTAGAAATTTGTCGTTTATGAGCATCATGAGCAAGTCTCCGTTCTAATTTGTGAGTCGGTTTGCACCGTTGGAGAATACAGTCTCGATGATGAATGGACCTTCCCACTTGGGCTAGAATTTGCCGGCGGTTTTGTGAGTCATGACCATCGGTCTGCGAACGACCAAGATGAGATCGCCTATTTGGAATGTCCTCTGCTTGACTTTCTTATTGAAGGCCCGAGAGATGCGTGCTTGATAGAGCTCGATGCTTTGTTGAGCTTGCAAACACTTCTCGTCTAAAGCTTCCAATTCTTGTAGACGTCGGCGGTAGTTATCGTCCGATGTCAACCGGTAAGTAAGGGCCACACGAAGTGAGGGGATCTGAGTCTCCAATGAGAGAACTGCCTCACTCCCGTATACCAGAGAGAACGGTGTATTTTCTATAGCCGTCCGACTTGTAGTATGGTACGCCCATAAGCATTCACCCAACTTTTTATTCCAGTCGCATTTGTTTGAAGACACGAACTTCTTGAGAAGCTTGATTATGGTCTTGTTAAAGGCTTCGGCCAAACCATTAGCTGATGGGTTGTATGCTGTTGAAGCAACATTCTGAATCCGATTCTTGTCACAGAATCGATAGAAGGCATGGCTTGCGAACTGCAGACCATTGTCATGAATGATCCTCCGTGGCAGTCCAAAATGGTAAATAACATAATATTTTATGAAATCGATCATGATTGATGTCTTTACCTCTGCCAGCGGAACAACTTCTACCCACTCGGAGAAGTAGTCGATGATTGCTAGTATAAACCGGTACCTTTTGGACGACGACAGGGTGATTGGGCCAATGATGTCCATTCCCTATACTTCAAACGGCCAAGAGGCCACCGTTGGGAGCAAGAATTCGGATGGCAGATGTATAAAATTTATGTGGATCTGACACATCTTACACTTCTTTGCATAGTCGACTGTAACTCCACCTTCCTGATGTTTGAAATTTTTTTTAGATTTTAAATATTATATTACGGGTTAAGCAAATTGGAGAATTTTAAATACTTTAATTCTATGTGAACTTATTATTATTCTTCTTCTTTTCTCTAAGCCTTGGGCTTTCTTTTTAGGTTTTCCTTAATAAGGGTTCAACATTGGACTCTGTAGTTTAACTCCAATTCTTTTCATTAGCCCATTCCTTGTATAATACTAAGCCCATCTCCTTCGAAAATAAACCCAGCCATTTCTTCTTGGCCGTTCCTTCTCAAACTGCTTTAGTTCATTCTCGAATTCTACAGAGAGAATGAGAGGATTGTAGCAATAGCAATTCAAATTCTAACAGATTTCTTTCCTTCTAACAAACTTGTCAGATGTTTTCTCCCGCCAAAAAGTTGGCCAAATTCCCACGCTACTACTCCTAACAACCTTTATAAAGCACCCCTCTTCCTCATTCATTCTCATTCACCAGAGAAATTCCTCCTTCTTCAAGCTCTGTTCTCTTCCACCTCTGAGTCGTGGTTAGCAATGGCGGACACAACACTGACACTGCGAAGGATCTCGACGAATGGTTTTTAGTCCAAAAATTCATCCTCCGATGATCGGACGACGCACGACGGCAAACACCTTTCCTTCTTCCATCAGTGCCTTCACCATCCTTTGGAAACTCTGGTAAGATTGATAGATCTTCACATTTGTTCAATCGACTACATTGGATCAACCGATCATTCAATTGATTTTCTTTCATTCTATGATCAGATCTGGAAGTACGAGAGAGCGATCTATTCGATCGATTAGTTGTCTCCATCGATTAATTACCATCTAGGTGAGTTATTCGAAGAATTGCCTGAGATGATTTTGTACTCTGTCTAGTTTTCTCTTGGACGAAGGTTTGATGGTGTTTAAATGGCTGATTTTCGATTTAATTTTCTCTTTTGAGGAAACTCATAGATGTTGGGGATCTGATTGGAAATCTTGATACATTCACTCGAACCGCACAACTCGAATTGTGGGTAATGTCTCTTGATCGATTATCAATAAATATTGGATTAGGAATTTATTTAAATCATTATTGTTTTGTGTTTACTCGATTGTGATTCCAGGAAATTAGATCAGACGTTATAATCGTGTCCAGCTAGAGGAGTGTATCATCAACCTTGAGTTTGAGTTACTTTCAGGTAAATTCCAATTCTATGTATGAATTTTGAGTTGGTGCATGTGTATAGAAGGAAATTGATTGATGGAGGGCATGATAGAGAATAGGGATGGAATATTATCAATTCTTGTTTTAGTATTGTTATGTTCAGTCTCATTTGAGATTAAACTCTAACTGTTAGTATTTTCACTAGGTTCCTATAAGGTTGTTAGGAATATTTAAATTGTGAATTACAAGAATTTTGAAGCAAGTTTATCAAATGGTATTGGACTGAACAGTGGGAAGGATTGTCTCGGTTTTATTTGGAAATGGTGTGTTCCAATGTTCCTGGATCTTGGTGATTGATAGATGTTCTTAACTAAACTGAGATGTTAATTGAACTTATTTAACATCTATCAAATTTCAGAGGAATTAAATGTTCTGAACTAACCTGGACTATAGGAACTTAGATATGCCATTACCAGAGTTATGTGTTTTACCTAGCAAACCTAGTCTCAGTTTCTATTCTCCTGAAGATATGAACTAGAGACTTATCTATCTTTTGGAATTCGACAGAAATTATGTCTTTTGACAGGGCTTGTGAACCACTGTTTCACATAGGGAGTCAACACTGCATTTTAGAGTGGCAGTCAAACATTTGAGCTTAAATTCTTGATTTGGCAAGAACTGAACATTGTATTGATTTCAAATTCAGTCAGTGTGGCTCTGTGGAGTATATCTCATGATCAGAGAAATAACAGGTTGTACCCAGATAGATTTCAGGATACAAATAGGCTAATGTCTAGTAGTAGTTGGTTTTGTTAGACTGTTAACTATTCTCCTAAACCTTGTAGAACCTTGCATTGTTTAGAAAAGAATCATGGGAACTGGTGGTTACCACCTACAGGAGAGTTACCTGGATTAGTATGGAGCTTTTGGGTTTCGATTGATTTGGGACTGATCGAGTTCTGAACATGTTTAAGTTTAGATACTGTTAAGCATTTTTCTGATGTATTTTTATGTACTATTTACATGTTTTAAACCTGCATATATGTTTGTTTTTAAACAACATGTATAGGTAGTGAGACTACCTGTAGGATTGAGTACCTGTTTTGCATCAAGTGCGATTAAGGATAGATATTTCATCCTATCTTAGTTTCTTAATTGAAGTTTATAAGAACTGTAGAAATTAGATTACTGAGAATTGGATGAGGGTAACCTTGTACTTGGAACTTTTGGTAATTTTCTGTCAGGATTCACTCGATTTCCAGGTTGAACCCTATGTGTATGGTGGACCTTGAATAGCTTTCCAACTGAATGATTCTTGGACTGCTGTTAAGGATTAGTCACTTAATCTGATAGTTGGTCCAAGTCTTCTTTTGAGCAGCTTACCTATAGCTTGTATTCAAGTAACCTTAGGAAAACTGCTAGAACCTTACTGTGAACTGAGTACAGGTGACAGTCTCAGATCTTTGGTAATCAAGTTTAGGATATTGAGACTGAACTGTGGGGTTCAGGAATTGTATTAATGTTTAGCTAGAGAGATATGTTAATCCATTATAACTGTTAGATATGTGAGTCTTAAAGAGGAAGGATGCATGTAATATAGGAGAGTTCTACATCAGTTTTATTTTGGACTAAACATAGCAGTGTTTCATTAGGTTTAACCACTTGAACTTGTATAGGAAGAGTCAGTCATACCTTTAAACCTGAATACTTTGTTGTTCTGTCAACACTAAGTGTTGCATGATCTTTCCTTTAAACTGCAATTCTCCCAGAACAATAGTCTTAGGACAACATGTCCATATAGTTTAACTGATATTATTTTATATATAGCATTGATTGTAATATCAGATTTATAGATATTATTCTATAATTTTTTCCTCTTTAAATGTACTAAGTAAGGTAATAACTAGTTGAGGACCATGTATCTACAAGGCTTATAAGCCCTTGGTGTTTTAATCAAAGACAAATAGACAAACTTAGAAATTATGTATCTCACAATAGGACAATAAGTTTGACCTATTTTGTAACCATTAACAGGAGGATATCCAGCTTTATTGTCTACATTTGATCACCCGGAGACAGGCAAGTATACTCCTCTGAATTGTTCATTTCTCATGTCTTCAGTATTCTTTCTTGTATCTCTTGATGACACGATATATCACGACATTGTCTCATTTCATGTTCCATGTTTTATTGTGTCTGGGAGGGGAAATATTATAGAGATGTGATCAAACCTTGTTACTACTCATGTGAATAGCTTCGGTCCCGTACCGTGCACGTGGGGCCAAAGCCGTACCATTTCATTATCATTGTATCTGCCCAAGCCGATCACACTCTAGAAGTATTTCAAATATTGCACATGTCAGGATTCAGTATTGTATCTCAGAATTTCATGGTTGTATTTCATGTTCACGCTGTATTTCATGTTCAGTTTGTATTTCATGATTCAGGTTGTATTTCATGTTCAGGACTCTTACCATGTTTTCCTGTTTTACTTTCAGTATTCTTATTCAGTCCATGTCTTGTTTCCATTTCCTGTATTTTACATTATTCCTATTTTTTTGATTCATACCATGATGTACATGTTTATTTCTTTGGATATACTTTGCTCCGCTCCTGAATAGGATATTTTGCAGGTGAGTTGGAGGCTTTATGTGATACATTCTATGGCGAGGAGCCTATTAATGCAGGAGAGCTAGCTGGTGCAGCTCATGACTTAGAGGCTGCGGAGGCCTAGAGATTTCCTTTAGTTTTCCTATTACTTCCATGTATTTGAGACTAGTAGACTTTCTAACTTTCGGGAATGTAATAAGTTCTGATATTGTACTTTACTCTGGTTGGGACACATTTATATAGATACTGTGATTCACTCATGTTCTTATTATCTGGTTAGTTCCCTAGATTGGTACAGCTTACTTTGTTGTGTCTAACAACAAAGGCTGGGCGTGTCCGACTCGTATCCAGTTATTCGAGAGCGGGTCGTGACATGTTTTTAGTGGTGGCCCATACAGGTCTATCCTAATGGTACCTAGGTCTTAGTGTACTATTGGGGGACTTGATTATACTAGAAAAACTTGAACACAGCATAAGAAAATCGGGAATTAAGGGTATATCAGGTTTATCATGTTTTCAGGTGCATTAATTATTATAAAAACATTGTTTATTAGTTTTTAGGGTTTGTCGTTCAACAAAGTTTTCTTTTTTTGCAGGATGGTTGCCACAAGGAAGACCGCAGATCAGACTGGAGTTGCAGGTGGTTCTGGAGTTACAGGCGGTATGGAGCAGCCCGCACCAGACGTTCAGGCAGATCAGCTTCTGCCAGCGCCTCCTATCTTTCCAGCACTACCGCCGACGATGACATTTGACGGCAACCAGGTGATGGCGATGTTTCAGCACTTTCTGGAGGCCCAGAACCATCAGGTAGCGCAGTTCAGAGCGACTGTCATCGACGCGCTGAGGACCAGAGAGCCGGCAGCACCAGCACCAGCACCAGTACCAGTCGTACCTCCAGCACCACGAGGACCGAGGCCAGGGACGGCGAAAGAGTACCAGAACCTCTGCCCACTAGACTTCTGGGGCAACGAGGGGATTCTCTACGCAGACGAGTGGCTAGAGAATGCAGAGAGGACCTTAAGGTTGGCGAACATTCCAGATGACACGAAGGTGGAGGTGGCCAGCATGCGACTCTTCGACTTGGCGAGGACATGGTACCGGGAGGAGCCCCAGTTGACGGAGCTCCATGTATCTTGGACAGTTTTCAAAACACTATTCAATGAGAAGTTCTATCCAGAGGTGGAGAGGGATGAGCTGAGGATGCAGTTCGAGGCGCTACAGCAGGGGACTATGACGGTCTCGGAGTACACTTCGGAGTTCACCAGACTCAGCCGATTCGCTGAGAGCCTAGTTAGAGATCCAGAGGACAGGGCCTGGAGATTCAAGAAGGGTCTGAACAGGGAGCTGCGGCATGCGGTAGCTATTAGCCAGGCGACTACCTACACTAGCATCCTTAAGATCGTCCAGGCAGTCGAGAAGGAGATGGACCCGAGGTCCAAGCGGGACAGGGACGTCGGCAGCATCAGTTACCAGGCGCCAGCGAAGAGGGTGCAGATACAGACTCCGACGAGGCAGCATCAGCAGGCAGCAGTTCAACATCGTCCTACCAGAGTTCCAGCAGCTCAGCATCAGAGGCAGCAGGGGATCACTTACACATATTGCCATCGACCGGGACACCACGTGGAGGTCTGTCGCAAGAGGCTCGGACTTTGCCTCTTCTGCGGATCAGACGAACATCAGATGAGGGACTGCGCTCAGGCTATAGCTAGACTAGCAGGAGGACCCCGAGGAGCTGAAGGACCACCGCCTGCACCACCCAGAGCATTACCTGTACCCCAGAGAGGAGGGCCTCTACCACCCCAGCAGCAGAGGTTTGCATAGCACCAGCAGCAGCAGAAGGGAGGAGCACAGCAGGGACGTGCTTACGTCTTGGCCGCAGCTGAGGAGGAGGCAGCTCCAGATGTCATCACAGGTTCTGTTATCATCTATTCATTTCCTGCCATTGCCTTATTTAATTCTGGAGCCACAATAGCTTTATATCATATGAGTTCCTGCATAGACATGGCTTCACACCCAAGCCCATTAGAAGGAACTGTCAGATTATGACAGGAGGTAGAATTGTGCCAGTTAGTGAGATGGTGGATTGCCCTATCACTATAGCTGTACGAGAACTTAGGGCTCGACTTCTGGTGATGCCATTGCCCGGATTCGACATAGTCCTCGGCATCGACTGGATGAGCGAGCAGTTTGCCGTAATAGACTGCCATGAGGGGAAGGTGACTTTCAGCCCGCCAGGACTTCCACAGTTCGAGATCAGCAGACGAGTTGCAGAGAAGCCAGAGGGAGTCTACTTCGGAGCAGTTGCAGAAGACCAGGAGTTGCCGTATCCGCTGATTGCAGAGTATCTCGACGTCTTCCCCAAGGAGTTGCCAGGATTGCCGCCGGATCGAGATGTGGAGTTCAGCATTGACCTAGTGCTCGGGTCAGCGCCAAAGTCCCAGCACTGTTACAAAATCAACCCGAAGGAAGCGGCAGAGTTGAAGGCGCAGATTGATGAGCTTGAGGGCAAGGGATTTATTCGGTCCAGTGCTTCACCCTGGGGAGCACCGGTACTTTTTGTGCCCAAGAAGGATGGGACGGTGAGGATGTGCATTGACTACCGTGCACTCAACAACATCACCATCAAGAATAGATACCCTTTGCCACGGATTGATGAGCTGTTTGACCAGCTTAGTGGAGGGAAGGTCTTTTCTAAGATCGATCTTCGATCAGGGTACCTCCAGATGAAGGTTCGGGAGCAGGATATTCCGAAGACAGCCTTTAACACCCGAGAGTTCTTAGTGATGCCGTTCGGACTCACTAATGCCCCTGCAGTTTTTATGAACTTGATGAATAAAGTTTTTCACAAGTATCTGGACAAGTTTGTCGTAGTCTTCATTGACGACATTCTGATTTATTCGAAGACGGAGGAGGAGCATGTAGAGCACCTGCAGATTATTTTGGAGATACTGCGGAAGGAGAAGCTATACGGGAAACTCTCGAAATGTGAGTTTTTCTTGGACCGGGTGGAGTTTTTAGGGCATGTGGTGACAGGAGAGGGAATTTCTGTGGATCCCAAGAAGATTGAAGCAGTAGAAGCTTGGGTACCTCCCACATCAGTAGCTGAGATTCGTAGTTTCCTGGGGCTAGCAGGATACTACAGGAAGTTCGTGAAGGACTTCGCCAGGATACCAGAGCCTGTGATGAAGCTTACGCGGAAGGACGAGGAGTTCATCTGGAGCGACGCCTGCCAGTCAGCATTTGAGGAATTGAAGAGAAGACTCACGACAGCGCCAGTTCTAGCTTTGCCGTCAGGATCAGGAGGATTTGTCATCTACAGCGACGCTTCAGGGAAGGGTTTGGGATGTGTGCTTGAGCAGAACAAGAAGGTTATAGCTTATGCTTCTAGACAGTTGAGACC
Source organism: Iris pallida (assembly GCA_029216955.1). Taxonomy (NCBI): domain Eukaryota; kingdom Viridiplantae; phylum Streptophyta; class Magnoliopsida; order Asparagales; family Iridaceae; genus Iris; species Iris pallida. The sequence goes on along the minus strand of JANAVB010023800.1, from coordinate 27,968,216 downwards.
TCATGAGAAGAATTATCCCACACATGACTTGGAGCTTGCAGCATTCATATTTGCCTTGAAACTGTAGAAGCATTACCTATATGGAGAGCGAGTGGATATCTTCACGGACCATAAAAGCCTGAAGTATGTCTTTACTCAGAAGGAGCTGAATATGAGGCAGCGCAGATGGCTGGAACTCATGAAGGATTTCGACATCAGTCTGCAGTACCACACTGGGAAGGCAAATGTGGTTGCAGATGCTCTCAGTCGATATCCTATTGCTATGTATCTCACCATGGACCGGCATCTCTTGGAGGATCTGGAGAGCCTTGGTATTGAGGTTGTTCTGCCAGGGTATGGAGGACAGATGATGCACATGCAGATACAGTCGGGGTTGTTAGAGAAGATCAAGGAGGCCCAGCTGCTTGATGAGGGAATCCAAGGTCTTAGAGCTCAGGCAGAGTTAGGTCTGCTCGACGACTTCCCCATTGCAGAGGACGGATCCTTGAGGCACGGAAGTCAGCTGTGTGTGCCCGAGGACTTGTGGGAGGAGGTGATGCAGGAGGCCCACCAGTCGCAGTATTCTATACATCCTGGGTCTACCAAGATGTACAAGAATTTGCGGGAGTATGTTTGGTGGTATGGGATGAAGAGAGAGGTCGTCAGATTTGTTTCCAGATGCCTTGTGTGCCAGCAAGTCAAGGCGGAGCGCCAGAGACCAGCAGGAATACTCCAGCCTTTACCTATTCCGGAATGGAAGTGGGAGCACATTACCATGGACTTCGTCTCTGGATTACCGCGTACTCCCAGTGCCAAGGACGCTATTTGGGTGATCGTGGACAGACTGACGAAGTCTGCTCATTTCATTCCGTTCAAGGTAGGGCTGTCGACCGAGAAGCTTGCAGACCTTTACATGCGTCAGATCGTGCGGATTCACGGAGTGCCGGTTAGCATCATTTCAGATCGAGACAGCCGCTTCACATCACACTTTTGGAGGAGTCTACAGCAGAGCTTGGGATCACAGCTGAAGTTCAGCACAGCCTATCATCCACAGATGGACGGGCAGTCCGAGTGGACCATTCAGACCCTGGAGGACATGCTACGGGTTTGCGCACTCGACTTCGGCGGTTCATGGGAGGACCATTTGCACCTTGTAGAGTTTGCCTATAATAACAGTTATCAGGCTAGCATTGAGATGACCCCGTTCGAGGCACTGTATGGACGGAGATGCCGCACGCCGCTATCTTGGGACGACGTTGGCGAGAGAGCTTTACTTGGGCCAGAGATGGTGGTAGATTCAGCTGAGAAGATCAGACTGATCAGGGATCGTCTCAGAGTTGCGCAGGATCAGCAGAAGCACTGGGCGGACAGCAGCAGACGGCCATTGGAGTTCGCGGCTGGCGATAGGGTGTTCCTGAAGATCTCACCGACCAGAGGCGTCATTCGGTTCGGCAGAGACGGGAAGCTCAGTCCGAGGTACATCTGGCCTTTCGAGGTGACAGCACGGATTAGCGAGGTGGCGTATCGACTAGCGCTTCCAGCTAGCTTGGAGGGAGTACACAACGTCTTCCATGTATCTCAGCTTCGACGTTACATACCAGACCCGAGCCTTGTGGTGGACCACTCAGAGCTAGAGGTGGGCCCGAGTTTGACTTACGAGGAGCAGCCAGTAGAGATCCTGGACCGGAGGGAGAAGCGCTTGCGGAACCAGACCATTTCTCTTGTCCGCGTTATGTGGAGACACCACTCCCCGGGATAGTCCACGTGGGAGCGTGAGGACGAGATGTGGGAGCGCTATCCCAGCCTGTTTACTTGATTGTACTTTCATTTTTTTTGAAATTTTAAATTCAATAAAATGGCTTGAGTTGAATATTGTGGTGATTTTTTTTTGATGTCCTTCGAATTTCGAGGACGAAATTTTTTAAGGGGGAGAGATTTGTAACTCCACCTTCCTGATGTTTGAAATTTTCTTTAGATTTTAAATATTATATTATGGGTTAAGCAAATTGGAGAATTTTAAATACTTTAATTCTATGTGAACTTATTATTATTCTTCTTCTTTTCTCTAAAGCCTTGGGTTTTCTTTTTAGGTTTTCCTTAATAAGGGTTCAACATTGGACTCTGTAGTTTAACTCCAATTCTTTTCATCAGCCCATTCCTTGTATAATACTAAGCCCATCTCCTTTGAAAATAAACCCAGCCATTTCTTCTTGGCCGTTCCTTCTCAAACTGCTTTAGTTCATTCTCGAATTCTACAGAGAGAAGGAGAGGACTGTAGCAATAGCAATTCAAATTCTAACAATTTCTTTCCTTCTAACAAACTTGTAAGATGTTTTCTCCCGCCAAAAAGTTGGCCAAATTCCCACGCTACTACTCCTAACAACCTTTATAAAGCACCCCTCTTCCTCATTCATTCTCATTCACCAGAGAAATTCCTCCTTCTTCAAGCTCTGTTCTCTTCCACCTCCGAGTCGTGGTCAGCAATGGCGGACACAACACTGACACTGCGAAGGATCTCGACGAATGGTTTTTAGTCCAAAAATTCATCCTCCGATGATCGGACGACGCACGACGGCAAACACCTTTCCTTCTTCCATCAGTGCCTTCACCATCCTTTGGAAACTCTGGTAAGATTGATAGATCTTCATATTTGTTCAATCAACTACATTGGATCAACCGATCATTCAATTGATTTTCTTTCATTCTATGATCAGATCTGGAAGTACGAGGGAGCGATCTATTCGATCGATTAGTTGTCTCCATCGATTAATTACCATCTAGGTGAGTTATTCGAAGAATTGCCTGAGATGATTTTGTACTCTGTCTAGTTTTCTCTTGGACGAAGGTTTGATGGTGTTTAAATGGTTGATTTCCGATTTAATTTTCTCTTTTGAGGAAACTCATAGATGTTGGGGATCTGATTGGAAATCTTGATACATTCACTCGAACCGCACAACTCGAATTGTGGGTAATGTCTCTTGATCGATTATCAATAAATATTGGATTAGGAATTTATTTAAATCATTGTTGTTTTGTGTTTACTCGATTGTGATTCCAGGAAATTAGATCAGATGTTATAATCGTGTCTAGCTAGAGGAGTGTATCATCAACCTTGAGTTTGAGTTACTTTCAGGTAAATTCCAATTCTGTGTATGAATTTTGAGTTGAGTGCATGTGTATAGAAGGAAATTGATTGATGGAGGGCATGATAGAGAATAGGGATGGAATATTATCAATTCATGTTTTAGTATTGTTATGTTCAGTCCCATTTTGAGATTAAACTCTAACTGTTAGTATTTTCACTAGGTTCCTATAAGGTTGTTAGGAATATTTAAATTATGAATTACAAGAATTTTGAAGCAAGTTTATCAAATGGTATTGGACTGAACAGTGGGAAGGATTGTCTCGGTTTTATTTGGAAATGGTGTGCTCCAATGTTCCTGGATCTTGGTGATTGATAGATGTTCTTAACTAAACTGAGATGTTAATTGAACTTATTTAACATCTATCAAATTTCAGAGGAATTAAATGTTCTGACCTAACCTGGACTATAGGAACTTAGATATGCCATTACCAGAGTTATGTGTTTTACCTAGCAAACCTAGTCTCAGTTTCTATTCTCCTGAAGATATGAACTGGAGACTTATCTATCTTTTGGAATTCGACAGGAATTATGTCTTTTGACAGGGCTTGTGAACCACTGTTTCACATAGGGAGACAACACTGCATTTTAGAGTGGCAGTCAAACATTTGAGCTTAAATTCTTGATTTGGCAAGAACTGAACATTGTATTGATTTCAAATTCTGTCAGTGTGGCTCTGTGGGGTATATCTCATGATCAGAGCAATAACAGGTTGTGCCCAGATAGATTTCAGGATGCAAATAGGCTAATGTCTAGTAGTAGTTGGTTTTGTTAGACTGTTAACTATTCTCCTGAACCTTGTAGAACCTTGCATTGTTTAGAAAAGAATCATGGGAACTGGTGGTTACCACCTACAGGAGAGTTACCTGGATTAGTATGGAGCTTTTGGGTTTCGATTGATTTGGGACTGATCGAGTTCTGAACAAGTTTAAGTTTAGATACTGTTAAGCATTTTTCTGATGTATTTTTATGTACTATTTACATGTTTTAAACCTGCATATATGTTTGTTTTTAAACAACATGTATAGGTAGTGAGACTACCTGTAGGATTGAGTACCTGTTTTGCTTCAAGTGCGGTTAAGGATAGATATTTCATCCTATCTTAGTTTCTTAATTGAAGTTTATAAGAACTGTAGAAATTAGATTACTGAGAATTGGATGAGGGTAACCTTGTACTTGGAACTTTTGGTAATTTTCTGTCAGGATTCACTCGATTTCCAGGTTGAACCCTATGTGTATGGTGGACCTTGAATAGCTTTCCAACTGAATGATTCTTGGACTGCTGTTAAGGATTAGTCACTTAATCTGATAGTTGGTCCAAGTCTTCTTTTGAGCATCTTACCTATAGCTTGCATTCAAGTATCCTTAGGAAAACTGCTAGAACCTTACTGTGAACTGAGTACAGGTGACAGTCTCAGATCTTTGGTAATCAAGTTTAGGATATTGAGACTGAACTGTGGGTTTCAGAAATTGTATTAATGTTTAGCTAGAGAGATATGTTAATCCATTATAACTGTTAGATATGTGAGTCTTAAAGAGGAAGGATGCATGTAATATAGGAGAGTTCTACATCAGTTTTATTTTGGACTAAACATAGCAGTGTTTCATTAGGTTTAACCACTTGAACTTGTATAGGAAGAGTCAGTCATACCTTTAAACCTGAATACTTTGTTGTTCTGTCAACACTAAGTGTTGCATGATCTTTCCTTTAAACTGCAATTCTCCCAGAACAATAGTCTTAGGACAACATGTCCATATAGTTTAACTGATATTAGTTTATATATAGCATTGATTGTAATATCAGATTTATAGATATTATTATATAATTTTTTCTTCTTTAAATGTACTAAGTAAAGTAATAACTAGTTGAGGACCATGTATCTACAAGACTTATAAGCCCTTGGTGTTTTAATCAAAGACAAATAGACAAACTTAGAAATTATGTATCTCACAACAGGACAATAAGCTTGACCTATTTTGTAACCATTAATAGGAGGATATCCAGCTTTATTGCCTACATTTGATCACCCGAAGACAGGCAAGTATACTCCTCTGAATTTTTCATTTCTCATGTCTTCAGTATTCTTTCTTGTATCTCTTGATGACACGATATATCACGACATTGTCTTATTTCATTCATTGTGTCTGGGAGGGGAAATACTATAGAGATGTGATCAAACCCTGTTACTACTCATGTGAATAGCTTGGGTCCCGCACCGTGCATGTGGGGCCAAAGCCGTACCATTTTATTATCATTGCATCTACCCAAGCCGATCACACTCTAGAAGTATTTCAAATATTGCACATGTCAGGATTCAGTATTGTATCTCAGGATTTCATGGTTGTATTTCATGTTCAGGCTGTATTTCATGTTCAGTTTGCGTTTTATGATTCTGGTTGTATTTCATGTTCAGGACTCTTACCATGTTTTCCTGTTTTACTTTCAGTATTCCTATTCAGTCCATGTCTTGTTTCCATTTCCTGTATTTTATATTATTCCTATTTTCTTGATTCATACCATGATGTACATGTTCATTTCTTTGGATATACTTTGCTCCGCTCCTGAATAGGATATGTTGCAGGTGAGTTGGAGGCTTTATGTGATACATTCTATGACGAGGAGCCTATTGATACAGGAGAGCTAGCTGGTGCAGCTCATGACTTAGAGGCTGCAGAGGCCTAGAGATTTCCTTTAGTTTTCCTATTACTTCCATGTATTTGAGACTAGTAGACTTTCTATCTTTCTGGAATGTAATAAGTTCTGATATTGTACTTTACTCTGGTTGGGACACATTTATATAGATGCTGTGATTCACTCATGTTCTTATTATCTGGTTAGTTCCCTAGATTGGTACAGCTTACTTTGTTGTGTCTTACAACAAAGGCTGGGCGTGTCCGACTCGTATCCGGTTATTCGGGAGCGGGTCGTGACATCGACTGCGTCTGCTACCATCGTAGGCCAATAATAGCCCATTCGACTGAGACGGTCCTGCAACTTTGGTCCAGGTTGGTGAGCCGTACAAACGCCATCGTGAGCCTCGCGTAAGGCTTATTTGGCTTTTGTATTTGATAGACATCTTAACAACAGTCTGTCGTAAGATCGTCGATATAACATTTTTATTTCCGTGTCATAAAAGAATCTGAGAGAACGCATTCTGATTGAAGTTGTTTCTTTCATATTCTCAGGCAGGATTTCGTAGACCGCAAAGTCGATGAACGGGAGTCTCCAGTCTTGAACGTCATTAGTTATCTGGGCGGAGTAACTCGTATCCAGTTGAACATTATTTTTGGGACAGACCAACTCATGGCCTATCACATCGACTAGATGATGAGCGTAATTTGGAACCGCCAAAGAAGCGGCGAGGCCTGCTAGGGCATCGGCTTCAATATTCTGGAGTCTAGGAACATGCTCTATAAAGAACTCCTCCAAGGTTGCAATGATGGCAATTGATGTCTGGTGATAGGGAATCAGGTCCGCGTTACTAACCTCGTATGAGCCTCAGATTTGATTAACAATCAACTGCGAGTCGCCATATGCTTCTAGGTATTCGACTCCCACTTCTTTTGCGAGTCGAAGCCCGATGACCAAAGCGTTATATTCGGCTACATTGTTTGAACAGGGTTCTATGAGAGAATATGCCCGGTTGACCACCAATCCGGAGGGAAAAATTAATACTATCCCGACTCAAGCGATGATATCACCTTGGGGCACCGTTCTTGAAGCACCGTCAAAGAACATTCACCAAACGTCATCATGTGAAGTCATGTTTGAGTTAACGACTTCGTCTGGGATTTCTTCATAGATTCTGGCTATTTTTAAGCCTGGATGGGATGCTAGAAAATCACCCAAGGCTTGACCTTTGGCAGCCTTCTGCGAAACAATGACCATGTCGTAGGGGGATAACAGTATCGCCCAAGTGGCTAGACGATAACTAAGTGTGTCTGGCTTGATCATGAGAACCCTGAGGAGATTAACTCGCGATACAACATGGATGGTCTGCCCTAACACATAGTGTCATATTTTTCAAATTGCGAACACCAAGGCAAGGTATTCCTTCTCGACGGCGGTGTACCTATGCTCCGACCCCACCATCATTTGACTGAGATAATAGATGGCTTGTTCGTGCCCCGCATCATTGTTCTGTGCTAGCAAGGCACCGAAGGAGTGTTACATCGCCCGTACATAGAGCAGGAAAGGCTTTCCGGCGATCGGGGCTACCAGAACCGACGGATTCGACAGGTATTCCTTAATGTCATCAAAGGTACGTTTTCATTCCATATGAAATAGATACCTTTCTTTATGAGTTGTGTGAAGGGTTGACATGCCCTGAGAGGTTAGATATGAACCTCCTGATGTAGGCTAGTCTTCCCTGAAGGCCGCGGAGTTCACGGAGGTTCCTCGGTGGACTTATTTCCAGGATTGCCTTTGTCTTATCAGGGTCTATGTGAATGCCCCAGAAAGTAATGACAAAGTCCAAGAACTTCCCATTGGACACACCCAGGAAGGACTTAGTGGGATTCATCTTCAGATTATGCGCTCGAATAAGGTCGAATACTGTCCTCAAATCGTGCAAGTGATCATTCTTGAAGCGACATTTGACGGCGATGACGTCAACGTAACACTCCACCGTCTTGCGCAAGTGATCTTTGAAGATGGCGCTCATAGCTCGTTGATATGTCGCACTGGCGTTCTTCAAGCCGAAGGGCATGACTATGTAACAATACACACCGATCGGTGTTTGTTACTACCATATTTCTAGTTTGAGGGCATTTTTGACATTTTTGGGGTAATTTAAATTTATTAGAATTTATTTGAATTTATGGGAATTTTTAGGAATTATTTTGGAATTGTTTGGACTAGGTTGACTTTGACTAGTTTTGACCCTTGTAGACCAACCTAGAAGCTAACCCTAGTTAGTATGGACTTGGTTAGGTTATATGACTCTAGTCTAACCTAAGCTAACCCTTGGTTTGGTCAATAGACTCTAGTTAGCAATAGGAATTAGAAAGTCATAAGTCATGGCGTATGATTTAGAACCTTTGATAAATCATTTAACTCATAGCCTTGTAGGTTGGCCCAAAGCCCAAGACATTGCAAAACCCTAACCCTAGACTTAAGTGGCCGGCCACCCCTATCCATATTGGGTACATCACCCTATAAATACTCTCCTAATTTTAGGGTTGCCTCTTTTTAGGAAAGCTCAAGTTTAGGAAGAAGGTTTGTTTCCTATTTCATTTAATTCCTAGAATTCCATTCCTTTTTCTTTTTCATTCAAATCTCTTCCATTAGGTTTTAATATACCTATTCTTGCTATTATAGGAGTTTTATTTCAGTTTGGTATTGTTTTGTGGGATTGGGACATCAAGGAGAAGAGCTCCAGAAAGGAGGTTTTTCTTGAAAGTTCAACTATAGGTAACTTCTCCATTTCTCTATGAAATTTTGATTACTTTACATATTTAGGAAGCCCTAGGAGTCCCCTAAGTGTCTGCATTGGTTTTATGTCGGGTTTCATAAGTTTTGTGTCCGTTTGGACACGTATCAGGAACTGTCCTTAGGTGTTTGTCGAAATGCCTCAAAGGGCATTTCGATTTCTTTTGAGCAATGTTTTTGAATAGGAATCTAGGTTTTATTATTACTTATGGATTTCTGTTCTTCTGAGGTGGATTTTGTGTTGGGTTGTGTCGAATTCGATGCATGGACACGCGCTGCACACGCGCGCGCGCGCTCGGGTTGGATCCCCTGCTTTTCGGGGGCCACAGCTGCTAGGACACGCCACGTCGACACTTGACACTTAACACATGGGTTGTCCTCGTGACTGACACGATGTGTGTCGAGTCTCAGACCCCCATGTGTCGTGTCGGACACGCACGAACACGTGCATTGCTTTTGTACTGAACTGGGTTCAGTTATTTTAGGGCACTGATACGTATGTCGTGTCACTGACACACGTATCGTGGACCCATATCAGGGTGTCCTAACCCTAGACCTAGACCTAGTCGACACTGGGACACAACCACGTGGGTTGTGTCGTGTCGTGTCGTGCACACGAAACCCGTGAACACGTGTACGAGGATTAGCACAGATGTTACACTGTTTGGTATTTTGATTTAGTTTTGACACGTTGTGTCCTCATGTTTGGACACAATGACATGGTAGGACACATATGTACTATATATATATTAATTACCAACCAATGGGTTCGTGTTTTAGCTTAATTTCCTAATTAAATTCTTATTTACCCCCAAATCAGCTGATATATGTATTTTCTGTAAATTTCCAATTTTTCAAATATGATAATTGCCAGCTATTTAACCTATTTATTACTGTTTAAATGTTGGTTTAAGTTCCTAGATTCATTCTCCTATATGTTATCTTGCTATGTGTTAATTTTGTGTTGATTTGGTGAACTATTGATTTCGAATTGGGCTAGGCATGAGTAGTATGAACTGAATTCAGTTTTTGAAATTTATGAGTTGATTTCTTCCTTTCCTATGCAGTTGATAACTGAACTTAAGTATTATGAATTGGTTATGTTAGATAGTAAATCTGAGTTGGTAATCTATGGACTGAAATCTGTAATTAGTTTTTATGGATGAAAACCTGAGAATGTTAGAAATATAGACTGAACCTGGGGATTTGTTCAATGACTGAAACTGAACCAGTTTTTATTAACTGGTAATGCATGATCCCCTCTCCTCCACCTGCCTGTACACTCTAGCACTTATTTTCCTGCTAACCACAAATCTGGAACACACAGTCTATTGTATTCCCCTCTATCACTCACTGTTTTCTCACACACTTTTACATGTTTCACTCACCCTCACCTAGACACATATCTCACATCACTCTCATAAATTACACACCTATACACTTCACTGCTTCCATGTTTCAGACTCACACACACACACACACACATATTTTGCTCACTCACTCACTGATACACACACACACTACTACACACAGTTTTCCCCACACACACTCTTACTTGTTTCACTCACCACACACACAGCCCCCTCATGTATGCCCCACCCATTATTCACCCACACAGATTTTATACACACACACACACTCTTGTCTTCTCTCTCAATCTATATGTATCCTATTTTCTATGTGAATGCATATGCTAGTAGGTAATATATATATATATATATATATATATATATATATATATATATATTGTAATGTGTATATATGTATATGGTATTTGTGTATATATTGGGTATCTAGTATTGATACCTACATAGGATTTATGGATTATACAAGTATATATATGTCACATATATATATACAACTTGTGTATTTATTATATATAGGTAATATATATACATGTGTTAAGAATAGGCCTAGGTAATGTGGTATAGCTTGGTGAGCCTAGATTGGGCTTGTACAGCTTTATTAGACCTAGTATAGACTAGTTTAGACTTGATAGCCTAGTTTAGACTTGGTTAGACCTAGTTTGACTATAGTTGACCTAGTTGACTTCTAGGGTTGACCAGAGTTGACCAAGAGTTAACTTTGGCCTAGATTGACCTAGACTCATGTAGAATGCATAGTAGAACTTCATTTTACCATTCTGGACTTGTTGTGACTTGTGCTGTTTTGATTAGGAGCCAAAAACCACTCCTCGGACAGTACTTTCATATTGGACACTCAGATACCAGGCGAGTACATTCTCTGATCATTTTATATCCTTCTTAGAATTATTTCCTGTATTAAATTACGTTACTTGTTACTATCAAGTTGGTCACACGGATTGGTACTATATGGATCCCTTCTTGAGATGTTATCCTTAGGGAGCATCGGGTACTACATGTTCTGTGCGTTTTACTTACATGGCGTATCACTATGCTTGACTGGTTCTTTGATCACTTGTGACATATACCCTTATGATCACAGAGTCTCCTACAATCTCTTTTCCATTTACTGGGTATCCTAGAATCTCCTAGAATCCCCATTTATGGGACATCCATGTATCACCCTTCGGGGGCTTTGCATGGAATCATAAAATAACCTGGTTGGATCCTTGTGTATCGATTGGGGGTACGGAGGAGTAGAAATAGACATGTGAATACTATCCAAGTAGTGTAGCATCAGAATCTCTTCCATAGTGTAGCATTAGAATCTTCTATGCCATTTACATGTCTATGTTGTACTCTGACTCACTAGCCACTGTTAGTCTCTATCTATAGTAGATATTTTTATTACAGTTTCTCTCTGTTTACATACTGCATTTCTTTCAGTACCTGTATCTTACTTTACTGTATGATTATATTTTCTAACCTGCTACGAACTGTTGAGATGTACTGTGCTCGCTCCTGTCCTGACTGGACCTGTTGTAAATATTACAGAGGACGAGGAGGAGGCATGTCTGGATACTTTCTACGAGGCAGCCTTAGATGACACTTGCGAGCTGGACCCTCAGGAGGACCTAGCTCTAGCTGAGGACATCACCCCCATTGCCTAGACTAGATTAGTTAGGCTTATCTTATTTTATGTAGTCTTGAGACATGTTTTAGCTAGACTTTATTCTGTTCTGAGTTGTATATATTCTTTCATTCTGTACCTGAGACCATGTACCTCTGGATATTAGCTGGGTTTATCTTAGACTACTTTATTATCTCTGTTTCCTTGAGTTCTATTTCATATCGTGCTATCTCTTCCTTAGTTATGATTGAGTTTATTTACTTCTACGTCACCCCCATTCGGGGAGTACAAACTGTTTAGATATATATTGTTAGATGTATGTTAACCAAGGACAACGTTCTACCGTCGACACTGCGGCGTAGGCTGGACGTACCTACATCTCGTGCCCTTACTCTAGGGTGCGGGTCGTGACACATTTTTAGTGGTGGCCCATGCAGGTCTAGACTAGAAGTGTAGTGGTATTAGAATTAGAGTATCACTACAGCCTGCAGTAGGATATATGACATTAATTTTAAGGTACTCAATCACTTTAGGAAAATTTCTTTTATTGCCATCTAAATCCTTATTGTCAGCTGATCCTTTGAATTTTAACTGTCCGTCTTTGTTATTTCGCTTCTTTCTCAGAAATTGATACTCTTGTTTGTCTATCTTCAGGATGGTAGAGACTCGATTGCAGCGTACCATTCATGGGGATGCTATAGAGGGGACTACTACCTCCCAGCCAGTACAACGAGGCCAGGGGACTGCAGCTCCTGCCACCTCTGCTCGTATTGAGACCTCGGCAGTAGCAGCAGGGGGTATGCCTCCACCTGCTCGAAGGCAGGACCCAGTCATCGCAGAGGAGCCCTTCCAGCAGCCGCCTCCAGGATATGTAGACGCAGCACAGATGTTCGCGTACTTCTAGCAGTTCATGGACCGGCAGCAGGCTCGACATGACAGGGGCATGGAGCTGGCCCTTACGACGGTTGCAGCTCGACCAGTGGTCCATTAGCCGAGGATACCCGGGATCGAGCAGTTTCAGAAGATGAGCCCCAGAGACTTTCTGGGGACAGAGGGGATCCTATATGCCGATGAGTGGATCGAGCATATAGAGGAGATCTTTCGCCTGGCCCGGATACCAGCAGATCTTCAGATCGAGGCCGCAGCTAGCCGGATGCGAGATCTTGCTCGCACCTGGTATCAGTCAGACCCCAGGGTGGGGGTAGCTGGGCAGACTTGGGAGCAGTTCAAGGACTTCTTCAAGAAGAAGTTCTTTCCAGATTCAGCACTCAGAGCCTTGGAGACGCAGTTCGAGAGCCTGGTCCAGGGGAGTCTTTCAGTGGAGGAGTACGTCGAGGAGTTTGGCCGCCTCGACAGGTTTATAGAGGGCTTGAGCGAGACGGCAAAGGCCCAGAGGTTCCGGAAGGGTCTAGTCAAGGAGGTCAAGTCCTTGACCAAGGGCAACCGGGATGCCACGTTCGAGGAGATCTTGGCGTCGCCCCGTATCCGTCCAATGCAAATTCAGTCATAACTTTGTGCACGCTCGTCAGATCGAGACGAAACTTGGGCCAACCAGACCGTATCATTTTTTTGGTCCTGTATGCCAAGTTTGGTCCAATTCTGAGACTGTCGAATCCGACGTCGTTTTGCAGGTCCTACGGTCCGACTCAACGGGCGATTTTATGCACGGTCCGCCGGAATCCAACTTTGGACATACGGTTGGGTTCGTATTGAAAAAAATGGATCCGTAGACATGTAGTTTGACGACTTTAGAGACCATTGACTCTGGTATGCTTTTCGGTGCAAAGTGGGTCCAACGGCGGACATCATTTTGACCCAAAATTATCGTTTTGCCCCTGTATCCAGAATTGGACGTAAGGACAGGCAATCCTAGCTAATTGGACTATTCTGAGATCATTGGTATTATTTATTTCAGCTTCCGGGGACTGTTGTACGGGTTTTGACTATAGTGGCACATTGAGTAGTTCAGATTGTTGGTTTTACCAGCAAAGGACCACAGGCGAGTACAGTTTATTGTCTGCATTTTGATATTAATTTTCACTATATTTCATTGATTGGCCATTGGTTATGTGATTATTTTATATTAAAATTGTTGAGTCGGGAATGAGAAGTACCGACGTTGTGTGATCTGACCTTAGACAGTGTAGACAGTGATTCATTATTTCATGTAGACAGTGTAGAGAGTGATTTATTTATTACAAAGTAGACAGTATAGACCATGATTATTACTGCATTTAAATTGTGTAGATCGTGATTATTATTTTATAGACAGTGTTTCTTTATTGCAATATTTTCTGTAGACAGTGTAGTTTTATACAATATAGACAGTGTAACTTAGACAGTGTAGACAGTATAACTTAGACAGTGTAACTTTAGACAGTGTAGACAGTGTCGCATAATTGTCCCGAGACCGATCACATATCAAAGGTACTTCTAGCAGTTGGGGAAAGTCTGTTGTGTCTATTTATTTACTATTGGTTTTCTGTATTTCCTGTTTATTTTCAAAACTCATAATTGATGTCTAACCTTTGTTTTATAGTCATCTTCTTTATTTGAAATTGCATTCAGTGAATTGTGCTCGTTCCATTCCTGACTGGAAACCAACATTTTCAGGTTAGCCGTGGATTCACTTGGCTTGGGGATTGACGGGAATACTTGCAGACAAAGCCTAGAAACTAGCTAGATAGCGGAGTTGTAGTCATTCCAATAGTTGTACAAGTTTATATTTTCTGCAAATGTAAATCTTGTGATTATTGTAAGTTAAATTAATTCTTGTGAATGAGCATGATTTGTGATTTTGATCTTCATGGCCATGACAGCGTTCTACTGCCGACACTGCGGCGTAGGCTGGCTTAGACACGTCTCGCATCCGTTTAAAAAAAAAATGGGTGTAGGTCATGACACGGGAGCCTTGCTAGCAGAGGATGATCTTGAGCTTAGGCTCAAGAGGGGACGAGACCCAGTTGGGGACAGCAGCAGCGGAGGCCAGGCCAAGAGGCCCCACTTTCAGCACCAGCAGCTGGGGCAGTTTCAGCCGCAGCCGATCCAGCAGAGGCCAGTTCATCAGCAGCAGCAGCCGAGACAGCACCAGCAGGGTCAGAAAAGGGTGGTACTTGTGCCAACTGCAAAAAGCCTGGGCACGTCTTCAATGAGTGCCGGAAGAGGCTGGGACAGTGCCTGGTGTGTGGCTCAGCAGACCACCAGATGATGGAGTGCTGCATGGGACGAGCAGCCCATGGAGGAGGAGTCAGAGTTCCAGCAGGCCAGCAGAGGGGACCAGCCCTGCAGACGCAGCAGCAGAGGTTCATCCAGCACTAGCAGCAGGCTAGGGAAGGCCAGCAGGGGCAAGGATTCGCCATGGCAGCAGAGGATGCAGAGGCCATCAGAGAGCTGATTGTAGGTTCGATTCTTCTCGACTCCAGTCCAGCTTTTACATTATTCGATTCCGGTGCTTCGCATAGCTTCATATCAGTATCTTTTGCGATTAGACACGGTATCGTAGCTGAATCATTGCCTAGGACTTACAAGATCACGACAGGGAGTGGCATTATCCTCGTGAGTGATGTTGGTAAGGGTCGGAGAGTAGTTTTGGGAGGCCGTGAGTTGGAGGTGAGCCTGCTCGTAATGCCATTGCCGAACTACGATATAGTACTAGGCATAGATTGGTTGAGAAGGCATCACGCCAGCATTGATTGCAGAGGGGGTAGAGTTCTCTTCATAGTGCCGGGGGAGCCAGAGTTCCAGTACTCCAGATGTCAGGCAGAGCAGAGCAGCGGAGTCTTCTGTAGAGTCTCGGTCGAGGAGCAGGCGATTCCACACCCCTTGATAGCAGAGTATATGGATGATTTCATAGAGGATTTACCGGGATTGCCACCAGACAGAGACATAGAGTTCTCGATATACTTGGTTCCAGAAGTGGAGCCCATCTCTCAGCATGTCTATCGGGTGAACAACAGCGAGCTGGTGGAGCTAAAGAAGTAGGTGGATGAGCTACAGGACAAGGGCTTCATCCGCTCGAGTTTGTCACCATGGGGTACACCAGTGTTGTTCATGCCGAAGAAGGATGGGTCAGTACGGATGTGTATTGACTATAGGACACTCAACAACCTCACGATCAAGAATAAATACCTACTATCGCGGATCGACGATCTATTTGACCAGTTGAGCGGAGCTCGGGTATTTTCCAAGATTGATCTGAGGTCAGGATATCACCAAGTGAAGGTGAAGGGGGAGGATATTCCCAAGACCGCCTTCAGGACGCGGTATGGGCAGTTCGAGTTTTTGGTTATGCCGTTTGCGCTAACCAATGCACCAGCAGTGTTTATAAACCTTATGAACAAGGTGTTCCACCAGTATCTAGATTAGTTTGTGGTAGTGTTCATTGATGACATCTTAATATATTCCAAGACTGAGGAGGAGTACGAGGAGCATTTGAGGATCATGCTGGAGACTCTCAGGAAGGAGAAGCTTTACGGGAAGCTCTCCAAGTGTGAGTTCTTCTTAGATCGGGTGGACTTCTTGGGGCATGTAGTGACTGGAGATGGTATCTCAGTTGACCCCAAGAAGATTGTAGCAGTTGAGGAATGGGCAGCACCGACTTCAGTTGCAGAGATCAGGAGTTTCCTGGGGCTGGCAGGATATTATCGGAGATTTGTGCAGGATTTCTCCCGGGTTGCAGAACCGTTGACTCGGTTGACCCGGAAGGATGCTGAGTATGTTTGGTCAGAGGAGTGTCAGGCAGCTTTTGATGAGTTAAAGAAGCGGCTTACGACAGCTCCGATTCTGACATTGCCTTCAGGATCAGGTGGTTTCACTATTTATAGTGATGCTTCAGGGAAGGGGCTGGGTTGTGTCTTGTAACAGCATGAGAAGGTGATTGCCTATGCTTTCAGGCAATTACGTCCCCATGAGAAGAACTACCCTACCCACGACCTATAGCTGGCAGCAGTGATATTTGCTCTGAAGTTGTAGAAGCATTATCTGTATGGTGAGAGGATGGAGATTTTCACAGATCACAAGAGCTTAAAGTATGTGTTCACTCAGAAGGAGTTGAATATGAGACAGCGCAGATGGCTAGAGTTAATAAAGGATTTTGACATCCTACTTCAGTATCACCCAGGGAAGGCCAGCGTGGTTGTCGATGCCTTGAGTAGGTATCCGACAGCCATGTGTTTGACCATGGATCGGCATTTGCTTGCAGACTTGGAGAGCCTTGGGATTGAGGTGATCGTGCCCAGAGTGCAGATGCAGTTGTGGGGCATGCAGATTCAGTCAGACTTGGTAGAGAGGATCAAGTCGGCACAGTTTGAGGACGTTGCTCTGCGGTGTCTCCGAGAGCAGGTTCGAGCAGGATTGCTGGAGGGCGAGTTTTCTCTTACAGAGGATGGTGCCTTGAGGCACGGTTCCAGGTTATGTGTGTCCAGCGGAGATCTCAGGGAGCAGGTTATGCAGGAGGCCTACAAATCTCAGTACTCTATACACCCGGGTGCCAACAAGATGTAACAAGAACTGAGGAAGCATATTTGGTGGTCAGAGATAAAGCAGGAAGTGGCTCGCTTCGTGGCTAGTTGCTTGGTCTGTCAGCAGGTCAAGGCAGACAGGCAGAGGCCCGATGGATTGTTGCAGCCGCTGTCCATTCCCGAGTGGAAATAGGAGCATATCACTATGGACTTCGTTTCAGGATTGTCGCGTAAACCAGGAGAAAAAGATGTAATTTGGATCATCGTTGACAGGTTGACCAAATCGGCCCACTTCTTGCCATTCAAGGTGGGTACGTCTACAGAGAGGGTGGCGGAGATGTATATGCGACAGATAGTCAGGATTCACGGAGTTCCAGTCAGCATCGTCTCAGATCGGAATAGCCGTTTTACTTCCCATTTCTGGAGGAGTCTATAGACCAGCTTGGGCACTCAGCTCAAGTTTAGTACATCATACCACCCCAGACAGACGGACAGTCGGAGCGGACTATTCAGACACTTGAGGATATGCTACGGACGTACGTCCTGTACTTTGGAGGTTCCTGGGAGGATCATCTTCATTTGGTAGAGTTTGCTTACAATAATAGTTTCCAGGCCAGCATTGAGATGTCACCTTTCGAGGCTCTGTACGGACGTAGGTGTCGTACACCCTTATCTTGGGATGATGTTGGTGAGCGAGCTTTACTGGGGCCAGAGATGGTTGTTGATGCAGCCGAGAAGGTGAAGCTCATCAGGGACAGACATCGTATGGCGCAGGACAGACATCGGCACTGGGCCGATAGCCACCGGAGGTCGTTGGAGTTTGAGGTACAGATTAGAGTAGGATTAGATTTAGGTTTGTTTGTTTGTGATTTTTGATTATGTTTGTTTATTATTTTAATTGAGACCTTTCTTGTGATTAGGTCGAAGACCAGGTTTTCTTGAGGATATCTCCGACTCGTGGTACGATATGTTTTGGTGGAGGCGGGAAGCTTAGCCCGCGCTTCATCGGCCCTTTCGTTACCAGCGGGAGAGTCGGTGACGTTGCATACAGGCTAGACTTGCTGCCTGTGCTAGTAGGGGTCCACAACATATTCCATGTATCACAGTTGAGACGGTACGTGGCTGACCCTAGCCATGTACTCGATCATTCAGAGATTGAGGTTGGGCCTTCTCTCAGCTATCCAGAGCAGCCAATGGAGATTCTGGATCGACGGGAGAAGGTTCTGAGGAACCAGATGATACCTTTGGTACGCGTCGCATGGAGGCATCATTCTCCAGGAGTGTCTACCTAGGAGCGGGAGGATGAGATGCGCGAGCGCTACCCTTATCTTTTTGTACCGTGAGGTATACTTTCTATCATTCTTATCAGTTGTATTTCGTCTTTCAATTTCGAGGACAAAATTCATTTAAGGAGGGTAGATTTGTCACTACCACATTTCTAGTTTGAGGGTATTTTTGACATTTTTGGGGTAATTTAAATTTATTAGAATTTATTTGAATTTATGGGAATTTTTAGGAATTATTTTGGAATTGTTTGGACTAGGTTGACTTTGACTAGTTTTGACCCTTGTAGACCAACCTAGAAGCTAACCCTAGTTAGTATGGACTTGGTTAGGTTATATGACTCTAGTCTAACCTAAGCTAACCCTTGGTTTGGTCAATAGACTCTAGTTAGCAATAGGAATTAGAAAGTCATATGTCATGGCTTATGATTTAGAACCTTTGATAAATCATTTAACTCATAGCCTTGTAGGTTGGCCCAAAGCCAAGACATTACAAAACCCTAACCCTAGACTTAAGTGGCCAGCCACCCCTATCCACATTGGGAACATCACCCTATAAATACTCTCCTAATTTTAGGGTTGCCACTTTTAGGAAAGCTCAAGTTTAGGAAGAAGGTTTGCTTCCTATTTTATTTAATCCCTAAAATTCCATTCCTTTTCCTTTTTCATTCAAATCTCTTCCATTAGGTTTTAATATACCTATTCTTGCTATTATAGGAGTTTCATTTCAGTTTGGTATTGTTTTGTGGGATTGGGACATCAAGGAGAAGAGCTCTAGAAAGGAGGTTTTTCTTGAAAGTTCAACTATAGGTAACTTCTCCATTTCTCCATAAAATTTTGATTACTTTACATATTTAGGAAGCCCTAGGAGTCCCCTAAGTGTCTGCATTAGTTTCATGTCAGGTTTCATAAGTTTTGTGTCCGTTTGGACACGTATCAGGAACTGTCCTTAGGTGTTTGTTGAAATGCCTCAAAGGGCATTTCGATCTCTTTTGAGCAATGTTTTTGAATAGGAATCTAGGTTTTATTATTACTTATGGATTTTTGTTCCTCTGAGGTGGATTTTGTGTCGGGTTGTGTCGAATTCGACGCATGGACACGCGCTGCACACGCGCACGCGCGCTCGGGTTGGATCCCCTGCTTTTCGGGGGCCACAGCTGCCAGGACACGCCACGTCGACACTTGACACTTGACACATGGGTCGTCCTCGTGGCTGACACGACGTGTGTCGAGTCTCAGACCCCCACGTGTCGTGTCGGACACGCACGAACACGTGTATTGCTTTTGTACTGAACTGGGTTCAGTTATTTTAGGGCAATGATACGTGTGTCGTGTCACTGACACACGTATCGTGGACCCATATCAGGGTGTCCTAACCCTAGACCTAGACCTAGTCGACACTGGGACACAACCACGTGGGTTGTGTCATGTCGTGTCGTGCACAGAAACCCGTGAACACGTGCACGAGGATTAGCACAAATGTTACATTGTTTGGTGTTTTGATTTAGTTTTGATACGTTGTGTCCTCGTGTTTGGACACAATGACATGGTAGGACACATATGTACTATATATATTAATTACCAACCAATGGGTTCGTGTTTTAGCTTAATTTCCTAATTAAATTCTCATTTACCCCAAATTAGCTGATACATGTGTTTTTTGTAAATTTCCAGTTTTTCAAATATGATAATTGCCAGCTATTTAACCTATTTATTACTGTTTAAATGTTGGTTTAAGTTCCTAGATTCATTCTCCTATATGTTATCTTGCTATGTGTCAATTTTGTGTTGATTAGGTGAACTATTGATTTCGAATTGGGCTAGGCATGAGTAGTATGAACTGAATTCAGTTTTTAAAATTTATGAGTTGATTTCTTCCTTTCCTATGCAGTTGATAACTAAACTTAAGTATTATGAATTGGTTATGTTAGATAGTAAATCTGAGTTGGTAATCTATGGACTGAAATCTGAAATTAGTTTTTATGGATGAAAACCTGAGAATGTTATAAATGTAGACTGAACCTGGGGATTTGTTCTATGACTGAAACTGAACCAGTTTTTATTAACTGGTAATGCATGATCCCCTCTCCTCCACCTGCCTGTACACTCTAGCACTTATTTTCCTGCTAACCACAAATCTGAAACACACAGTCTATTGTATTCCCCTCTATCACTCACTGTTTTCTCACACACTTTTACATGTTTCACTCACCCTCACCTAGACACATATCTCACATCACTCTCACAAGTTACACACCTATACACTTCACTGCTTCCATGTTTCAGACTCACACACACACACATATTTTGCTCACTCACTCACTGATACACATACACACTACTACACACAGTTTTCCCCACACACACTCTTACTTGTTTCACTCACCACACACACACAGCCCTCTCATGTATACCCTACCCATTATTCACCCACACAGATTTTATACACACACACACTCTTGTCTTCTCTCTCAATCTATATGTATCCTATTTTCTATGTGAATGCATATGCTAGTAGGTAATATATATATATTATGTAATGTGTATATATGTATATGGTATTTGTGTATATATTGGGTATCTAGTATTAATACCTATATAGGATTTATGGATTATACAAGTATATATATATGTCACATATATATATACAACTTGTGTATTTATTATATATAGGTAATATATATACATGTGTTAAGAATAGGCCTAGGTAATGTGGTATAGCTTGGTGAGCCTAGATTGGGCTTGTACAGCTTTATTAGACCTAGTATAGACTAGTTTAGACTTGATAGCCTAGTTTAGACTTGGTTAGACCTAGTTTGACTATAGTTGACCTAGTTGACTTCTAGGGTTGACCAGAGTTGACCAAGAGTTGACTTTGGCCTAGATTGCATTCTGGACTTGTTGTGACTTGTGCTGTTCTGATTAGGAGCCAGACACCACTCCTCGGACAGCACTTTCATATTGGACACTCAGATACCAGGCGAGTACATTCTCTGATTATTTCATATCCTGCTTAGAATTATTTCCTGCATTAAATTACGTTACTTGTTACTGTCACGTTGGTCACACGGATTGGTACTATATGGATCCCTTCTTGAGATGTTATCCTTAGGGAGCATCGGGTACTACATGTTCTGTGCGTTTCACTTACATGGCGTATCACTATGCTTCACTAGTTCTTTGATCACTTGTGACATATACCCTTATGATCACAGAGTCTCCTAGAATCTCTTATCCCATTTACTGGGTATCCTAGAATCTCCTAGAATCCCCATTTATGGGACATCCATGTATCACCCTTCGGGGGCTTTGCATGGAATCATAACATAACCTGGTTGGATCCTTATGTATTGATTGGGGGTACGGGGGAGTAGAAATTGACATGTGAATACTATCCAAGTAGTGTAGCATCAAAATCTCTTCCATAGTGTAGCATCAGAATCTCCTATGCCATTTACATGTCTATGTTGTACTCTGACTCACTAGCCACTGTTAGTCTCTATCTATAGTAGATATTTCTATTACAGTTTCTCTCTGTTTACATACTGCATTTCTTTCAGTACTTGTATCTTACTTTACTGCATAATTATATTTTTCTAACCTGCTATGAACTGTTGAGATGTACTGTGCTCGCTCCTGTCCTGACTGGAACTGTTGAAAATATTACAGAGGACGAGGAGGAGGCATGTCTGGATACTTTCTACGGGGCTGCCTTAGATGACACTTGCGAGCTGGACCCTCAGGAGGACCCAGCTCTAGCTGAGGACATCACCCCCATTGCCTAGACTAGATTAGTTAGGCTTATCTTATTTTATGTAGTCTTGAGACATGTTTTAGCTAGACTTTATTCTGTTCTGAGTTGTATATATTCTTTCATTCTGTATCTGAGACCATGTACCTTTGGATATTTTGCTGGGTTTATCTTAGACTACTTTATCATTTCTGTTTCCTTGAGATCTATTTCATATCATGCTATCTCTTCTTTAGTTGTGATTGAGTTTATTTACTGCTATGTCACCCCCATTCGGGGATTATAAACTGTTTAGATATATATTGTTAGATGTATGTTGACCTAGGACAGCGTTCTACCGCCGACACTGCGGCATAGGCTGGACGTACCCACGTCTCGTTCCCTTACTCTAGGGTACGGGTCGTGTCAGTGTTCAGAATGACATATGCTTCTTATCGTCAAGAGACATTTTGATTTGATTGTATCCTAAAAGGCCATCCATATAGGACATGCGCTCGAAGACACACATATTATCAATCATTATGTCGGTGATGGAAAGAGGAAATTCATCCTTAGGACATGCCGTATTCAGATTATGAAAGTCGATGCAGATTCGGATCTTTTCGTTCTTCTTGACAACTGGTACTATATTAGCTATCCAGTCTGGGTGTTGCTCCTCGCGGATGAAATCGCTAGCTATAAGCTTATTTATTTTCGCTCAATGGAGTTCATGATGTCTGGATGGAATCGTCGTTGCTGTTGTTTGACTGGTTTTGTGTCCGGATGAATGTTGAGCTTATGAAGTGCGATATCGGGGTTTAGCTCTGGCATGTCTTCATAACTCCAAGCGAAAACATTGATATACTCTCTGACGAGTTGCAACAACGAATCCCGCTCGTCGTCCGTCAGGCTTTTACTGACGAAGATTGTCTTTGGAGAGGATTCATCATCGAGGTCAACTTGCATGACCACATCTTCAGTATGAGGATCACGTAGTTCAAAGCGCTTCTCCAATTGTGCATCCAGTTGTTGGACCCATGGCTCCAATGCAAGAGGTTCGAGTAGATCTTCGTCTTCCTCTTCAATGTCGGTGGATGCCATGTTGACAGATAATGTCTGCTTGAATATATCTCCAATATTGTCATTGGAATCGTATGTAGGTGATTCGGATGAGTGAGAATGCCACTCGTATTCCTTATCGGAGTTCTCGAGTTGCTGGTGTAACATAACTGAGGCCGCATTTGGACTTGCCGTAATAATCCTGAGGTTTTCCAGCCGCGGTTGACAGCTGCAGAGGCGATCACCGACCATTGTCGTAATTCAGACCTGGGGTAGCCTCCATGTCATACCCTTGCTTTTGCATGAAGTACTTGGCTTGAGAACTATACAGGTAGAGCGATAATCTTCCAGTATCGGGTTCGAGATCAAACTCTTGAGGCATGAAGGGTTGAGGACCTTCTTTTCGGCCAAAGATGATCATATGATCCCCTTTTCTTCCGCCTGGGACTAGAAAGTAGGTACCTCTAATGGAAGTAAGCCGGTTTGTGGTATGGACTGTTGTCACCTGTGTGTGCCGGTTAACGTCCCGACCGTGCCCTATAGTATACATCATATTAAGTTTATTATACTCAGGATAGTTCAACGGCAGCCTCTTATTGATGAAATAAGGAATTTTGTCCACAGGGATTACATCATCAGGAGAGGGACTATCCACCTTTGCAACAAGATACTTTTCGAGTTCTGCCTCCTCTTCAGCTACCCCCTACGTGACCGAAGGTTGGGACGCTGTCTTGGGCAACTTCACCACCAAAGGTTCCGCTTGTGGCATTGGCTTGCCTGAGGGTCTCGGATCAACACTTGGTTGCCGACTCGTCTTGGAAAGATGGATAACCATCGGCTAGGCAGAGGACTTCGTGTCTTCTGATCGCTTTTGACTGGATCTTGACAATTGGATCACCATCGGCTCCCCAGAGGGCCTTGCATCTTCCGGTCGCCTTTGATTGGATTTCGGCAATTGGATCACCATCGGGCCTATGAAGGGTTTTTTCTCCTGGCTAGACCTTGGGAGTCGGATGACCGTCGGTTCTGACTGTGCAGCTAGGACGGGAGAACCGGGCACCTCTTTATGCAAAGTTACGATAAGGGGTACGGCTTTGCCCGATTTACGGGCCTGGAGATGAATTCTCAAGGGTTCTTCTGGCCCTGTGATGGCCTCCAGTTCGTCAGTTATGTGCTTCTTGGATTCTTCATATAGACAAGCCTCCGAAGAGTAATAAGACTTAACCCTTTTGAAGGGATCGATGTCGGAAAATTATGTCTTCACGAAGTCGAACTTGCTAACATACTTAAAGCACTGGTGGAGTGTGGATGGCACGATCATATAGTCATGTATCCACGGACACTCCAAGAGGATATTGTAGGACGTATCTGCATCTATGACGTAGCAGGTAACCTCCGTCCTCAAGTCTCCGAGTTGACATTTCAATCAGATCTTTCCTAATGGATAGTTCCTTCCCGAGTTGAAACCGCTAATGGCATGTTGGTCGCCACTAGCCGGTGCATAAGGATGTCGAGGACTTGAAGCAAGCTTTTCGGGATGATGCTTATCGACGAGCCAGAATCGATGTGCATTCGATCCACCTTGATATCGCCTATGTATCCAGCATAGTACAAGGGGCGATCATGCAAGTTGGTCTTGATTAACATATCTTGTGGGGTGAATACGATGTTGGGCATTGCGTCTGCACAATTACTGCCCTGGAGATCTACTAACGAGTCTTCCCCTGTAGGTTTGACCTCGGCTAAATAAGCGTTGGCATTCTAGACTGCTTCGCTCAATACGACACGAAGATCCTTGGAGAGCCTTAGGAGCTCGTATAATGACAACTTTGCCGGCATATTAGCCAGTTGTGCTAATATGTCAAAGGTGTAAGGTCTCTCCAATCTCTAAGGTGCATCCTTACGGAGTGGCCTCTCGAAGCAGGTTTCTTTCGACTTGGACCTGTCCGCCGGTGGGGGCTGAGATGGCCCTGAAACATCAGTGGCAGCCAGCGTTGCTGGCTGAGGGTGTTCGACTGAACTACCCAGAGTGGGCTGGACTTGTGCCCCAGATCGGGTAACAACGGCCGTTGCCTCCTCAGTTTTGGCTAAAATTGTATGGCAGGATCTGGACTTCCTGTCTTTCTTCTTATTGGCTGGAGATGATACTGCCTGTGTAGCTTCGGGCACTAAGTCTGGGTGCACCCATATGACCTCTCCTCGTGACTTGGTGAGAGGTACCAAGCCAGTCGTCTAGTCCCAACCGGGAAAAAGATTAGTAACCTCCATCGTTGCCCGGGGGATAGGTATTACCCCGTCTTGAGTAATTATTCGAGGGAAGTCACTGAACTGAATTGATACCATGTTTGCCGCCATGGTAACCTCTACAAAATCCAGCGACAGAACTTTGGAGTTGATAAGACTCTGGATGTACTGCTTTAATTGAAAGCAGTCATGAGTGGAATGATGAACATAACGGTAGAAGTGGCAATATTTTGGGTCTTCTATCTTCGTCGCTCGAGGCTCGTGCCTTGGTGGAGGGAGTTGGATCCTGTCCCCTTGCAAGAGAATGTCGAAGATAGGCTTGACATGACTATCTTCGAATGAGTAATTCACCTTGGGCCACTGAGCTTCTTCCTACTTTTGTTAAGGCTTCTTGGTCGTACCAGCGACCAGGGCCTGCTTGCCTTTACTATCCCGATTATTGGAGGTGCCGCCACTATTGTTGTTATTGGGGGTGGTACCAGGATGTTTGCTTTTGTCCTCTCCATTCGGGATGTTTAATCCCAGCTGTCGAGCCTTCTTTAACATTGCCTCTGCATTGGTGGCGCTTATGATGAAGGTTATCCAATCCCTAAACTGATCTTCGCCCATCTAAAGGCTGATTGCGGGGAGCAACTTCTTCTGGCAGATTTCAATCAAGGAGCTTTCGGGATTGCCTTGGGGCAATCTCATTGCGGTTTGGCGGAATCACTCGATATAGTTCCTTGTTAGCTCTCTCTTCCTCTGAGCGATGTCCATGAGAGACGACATTGTCACATCGTGCCCCACTTCGTAGAATCTCTCCAGGAACATGCGCTTGAAGCCTTCAAAAGAATGGATGCAGTTGTCCGAAAGGTTGCGGGACCAGTCGAACGCGATCCCCTCCAATGCTCCGATAAATAATCGCGTGAGGATGGCATCGTTATACGACAAGTGGTCTGTTGTGACCTCAAAATATGTCATGTACCGACTGGCAGAGGTCTTCCTGTCATACGAATTGATATGAAATGGTTTGTACCGTGGCAGAAAAGGAACATCTCTCCACGCAACAGGATACGGCTGCCCTATTCTGAGGTCTCAGGAGGACTCTCGGGCATTAAACATTGCTCGAAGCTTCTGAACTTCCCTCCTTGCCTCCCTGGCTTCGTTTGCAGCTGAAAGAGCAGTTGCTGCTAGAGGATTGTCACCAAAAGGAGGAGCGATCGTATTAGAGTTTGCGTTGACTGCGGGTCCCAAGCTTGTTTGTCTAGGCATCCTTGCTGGTTGAGTCGGCAAGGCATCTTTGATTTCGTCTACCGACTTGACCAAGGACAGGAGCATAGCTTCAAGTACTTCTAGGCGTTGTCGATTAGTAGGCCCTTCATGATCATCGTCGGCCATAAAGACTGTTCGTACGTGGATAGACGTGGAAGGGACCGTAGAAGAGGTGCTCTCCGTATCGTATCCTCATACAGAGAAATCATCGGAGAACGTCGAAATGTCCTCTTCCTCGGACTCGGAAGGGGTGCTACCTCCTGTACAGGAAGCCGTATCATCTTGGCGAAGGCGGTCACCCTCAGGGATGTCCACATCTGTTGCGTAATTCCAGTGGAATGCTACCCCTTGTGTATGCTCTTGGAACACCGGGTTATCGCATACATTGAAGGGACTACTACCCCCGGCTTTATCTACCCCCAGGGAGGTCGAGGAAGTACCCCCAGGTGCTGGAAGCTTCTTTCTAGATCGAGTGCCTAGGTTGATACCCCTATGGTTGTTGGTGGGAATCCTCCAAACGAGAGTTTCCTTGCAGTATTGGCTGAGATTGCCGGGCTGGAAGAGCCCGTCTTCTTTCCTCCCTTGCCGGAAAGAACCTTCCGAGTTGAATTACAGGAGGCGAAAGAGAATTCCTCATCTCCCGAAATTTGCACATGTTTCTCAAGTTGTTGTCGAACAGGTGCTAGCTAGTGCAGTCGTTGAAAAAGGGCTGCCGATCTTCAGGTGCTGCTGACTTGTCGCAACAGTAGTTGATGATGACTTGGGTGCAACGACGCCCCGAAAAGGGCTCATCACGTGCCAAGGTTGCTTCTTTCTCCTTGCGTTTGTGAGTAGTCACCTCTCGCAAGTCGATAGCAGACTGATCTACCTTTGCATCCAGTTTGTCGACTCGGGTATCCCGAGCACACGGGTGCGTAGGTATCATGTTTGCTCCCTGATCCGCGGCTAGTAAAAATACTTGCTCTCGATCGTTGGAGGGAGACTTTTGAGACCCACCCTGTCGTTAGTCCTGGGGGACTGGACGTGGATGGTTCTGTACAACTTTCCATCAGGAGCCCGTATAACAGTTAACGGTACCCGCTGATGGTCAGCAGCTTGGACAGTTGACTGGGCTTGTTGGGCCCGTACTATCCTAGACTTCTTCGTCTTAGCACCCGAAGGCGCATAGTAAGAAGAGTCCAGATTGATATATTCTACATTCTCAATGGACCGCATGGGGTCGGGCCTGTATGAGACACGGTCAAATACAGAGCTTCTGACAGGGCCGCATGAGACACCCTATCTGCGGCCAGGACTGGCTGCCGCATAGGCCATCTACCTGCAGCCAGAGTTGACTACCGCATGGGCCATCTGTTTGCGGCCAAAGTTGGCTACTGCATGGGGCATCTGCCTACGGCCAGAGTTAACAACCGTATTGGCCATCTGCCTGTAGCCAGAGTTGGATGTCGCATATACAGACTACTCATCTATCTTATGCGGCCTCTTCCTCGTTCGCATGGATTTCCCTTGTACCCCCAAAATCTCAATATTGTAGTATTTTCATTTGCTAGATTTGGGGACAGCAGGTTTCTTTACGTTCGAAAGCAAGGCCGTATGAGAGCTTTGACCACCGTCTTGGTCCGCAAAAGGTGCTTCTTCGAGAACCTGGTCGGGGGCAATAGTTTTGTGCTTCGACGTTCTGTGGGTTTTCTTTGGGTTAGCTCGCTTCTGTGATGGGCTAGCGCTCCCTTCAGAGAGCAATTCTTCGAATGCTCGTTGGTCAAAATGAACCACGAGCATTTACTGCGTAGAGCTGAGCTTGGACGCGTCGGATTGCGTCACCAACTTCTCATCAGAGAAGAAGGAAGTCCCCAGCAGAGTCGCCATCGTGTTTGCTATTAAATATCAAGGACAAAAAATACAGATGAATTGAACTTGATTGCAAACTCGCTTGTACAAGAGAAAGCCTAGAAAGAAATCCTAGGAAATAATCTAAGTACAATTGTTTAGTTTTTGATTCTGGCGGTGACGATGGAGGTTCGGGAAAGTATAGCAACCCTGCCTTACACCTTGGACTATCTGACATGGTCCTTGCTCTTGAAGAAATTGTCCTTCGTAGGTTTCTAGCCTTTTGTATGGGTGTGGTACCCTGCTATTTATAGTTATAGATACCTTGAGCCGTATAGATGGCCATATGACCACATGGCTATAACAGTACACAAAGACCCGCTCTTTGGCCGCCAGCTGGTGACTTGTTGAGATTTTTTTGCAACAAATTTGGGTGGTTGAGACTTGGTCAGCCTGCCACGTGTCCTATCGCAGGATACGATCAATCTGTTTGAGTCATTCTGAGCCACATAGGTCTTTTAGTGTTCGGCCATGCTGGGCCGCATAAGACTCATGCGGCTTAGGTAGCAGTCTCCCTTAGTCTGCATATAGCTTAATGACTTTTGAGCCGCATAGATTCTATATTTTAGGCCGCATAAAGCTCATGCGGCTCAGGTTGTAGTCACCCTTGGCCGCATGCAGCTCATAGATTGAGCTGCATAAGGTTTATGCGACTCGGGTTGCAGTCCTTATGGCCGCATGACTATGTCCAGGCTGGTGACATGACATTTTGTCTGATCATGTCTTATCTTCTTTTTGTCAGAGTGTCAGAACTGTCACTTTTGTCAGTTTTGACAGAGTTTGCCAGCTTTATCAAAAGGGCCAATCGGCTTGGCCGCATAAGTAACTCTTCCTTCTGCAGTTCAAATCAGTATGGTTGCTTTTTAA
Source organism: Iris pallida (assembly GCA_029216955.1). NCBI lineage: Eukaryota > Viridiplantae > Streptophyta > Magnoliopsida > Asparagales > Iridaceae > Iris > Iris pallida. The sequence goes on along the minus strand of JANAVB010023800.1, from coordinate 27,938,890 downwards.
TATATAATCCGAGATAGTGAACATGGGCCGCAGGGGCATGTCGAGTCTGTCATACGAGTCTTTTTTATGCGGACCAATTTGGCCCAAAGTACTCGTGCAATCAGTTGTGATCCGCATGAACCCCATATTTTTTATGCTTCTACAGTAACCTTGGCATGATAATACATGATAGTAGCCCGTCGTGGCGCACTCTTGATAAGTAAACCTAACATGATAATCTCGATATGCTGTTGTGACGGCTATCTTGACTTGCTAAGTAACTCTTGTCTGGACACCGTGGGTGTTTGTGCTTGTATAAGCTACATGTCTCGTCTTGCACCATGTCTAGGACATGAATTCCTGATTTCTACGGTCAGGGATTCATACTGAATCTGACTAGGATAATGACTAGATTGATCTAGTAGTCCATAAAGAGATTTTTCAGCTACAGACAGTCCCGTTATCTGGGCGCTCTAATTAGACTTGTAGCCTGCCGTCGAGTAGGGCACATTTCCAGCACACTATCTTGTGTTGCACCCCCAAGTCACCTAATCCAACTCTCTCAACTTGTGACCGGATAACCTGGATTAAGACTGCAGGACTTGTGGCTGTTGGAACATCTCGATGCATCTTGTTAGTAATTAGGCTTGTGATAACCCTAGTTAGTTAAAGTATCAAGCCATACTAATTGCTTGGCTGTGATTGATGGATGGAGTCTAGTTTGGTCTTGCCTAGGCTAGTACATGGTTATTTCAGTACATTACTGTTATACTGTACTTTATCGATAATTGGTTAGAGACTAAGTTCTGTTCAGGTGAAGGGTTACAACTCCAGTCCTTGTTTGGTTTACGGGTTGTAACTTGGCTATGGAATAGTCCTTTAGTTATCTTATCGTTTATCGCCTTGTTTCTCTAACTCATGTCTTTTGTTATCATTGATGTATTTATGTGCTATTATGCTGGTTTTAGTTCATAAGTGAAGCCTCCCTTGTGGCACTTGCTCTTTCTGGGATCTGACTCAGCTGCTTTTGAATGGCCAGATTTCGGAGTAGCACCCGAGGATCTTCCAGCCTTCCAGCCAGATGGTGAACACTAGGCGCAACCCTGGCAATGAGTGGGTTTTACTTTGCTCTCCCACTCTATTGTAAATTATTCTTTTGAGACGTTAGCCGCCGAGCAAGTGTTAGCTCGTGTTAAATTTACATTCTTGTCTGCCTAAGGGCTGTAACATGATTGACAAATCCTAGGGTTGATCATGTATGACTTAAACTCTTGCTATTCTTCGCATTTTGTATGACTAGCTTCATGATCATCTGAATATGTAATGTATGGGACGCCTTACTTTGTATGTCTGATGATCTACCATCTTGTTACATTTACTTGCTTGCTTGAGATTGAGACACTAGGCTTGTTCTTGACCATAAGTGACTTTTGGCTTGTATTAAAACTCTCATGCATCTAGACAGCCATGACCGTACATCGAGGTGGGTTACACTTTAATGTATGTAGCTGGCTGCGTCTATCCCCTGCTTTCCAGTACTCTGATTCTGGGGCGTGACAGAACGCAATAACAAGTCTGCCTTTGTTATGCAAGAACATTAAGGATCGTCGAAGGATCAAAGCCACTCACTTGTTGGTGAATTGTCGAGAGAAAGAGGTCTTCCACACAATGTCAAGCTCGGTTCACTGTGTTAGTACCTGTATTGGCACCAACATCTGGTCAGCATACTTCATTCCCTTTCTCCCAGTCATTCGATATGAATGTGCAGATAATGAAAGTAAATCCATGAAAACAATCATAAAAGACAATCAGGAAAATGCACACAAAAGCCAGCAACAAAAGTGACATCGAAAACCAGTAGGGCTACGGTCTCGGGACAAGCGACTCTTATATAGGATTCTTCTCCCAAGACGTGTGCCACTACATCTTGGACATCATTTCACAAGAGTCCAATCCATAACGAAGAAAGGATCTCAATTCATTATCCCGTAATCCTGGTAAAGTTTTCCCAAGTGAAGTTTTCCAATCTCATCTGACTCGGCCATTCGGCCGCTACCCCAATCTGTGATCCGCAACGGTATTAGGGCACTACAGTCACCACCCCTGTTATGCTCGACTCTGGCCAATCCAGGCCATCCGTCGTCACCACCCAGCCTCCCATTTACCACAAAAATCGTGTCCAACAAACCATAATTCGTGTCCACATAAAATTTGTGCCCGTGTTCACTCGTGTTAGCCGAGTGTGTGTGTCACGACCCATACCCGCACCCATTTTTTTCTTCGGATACGAGACGAGTCCAAGCCAGCCTACGCCGCAGAGTTGGCGGTAGAATGTTGTATAGCCACAATGCTCGAAATAACAAACAATGCCCATTCACATGATTAATTTAATTTACAATGATCATAAGTTTTACATTTGCAAAAAAATATAAACTTGTACAAATATTGGAATGACTACAACTCATCTATCTAGTTAGTCTCTAGGATTTTCGTTTGCAAGTTCACCCGTATCTCCCAATGCTAAGTGAATCCACGACTAACCTAAAAAATATTGGTTTCCAGTCAGGAATGGAGCGAGTAAATTCACTGAATGCAGTTTCAATATATAAAAATGACTCTACGACACAGGTTAGCCTTTAGACATATGGTTCATAAAATAAAATGAAGAAAGATAGAATAAAACTAAATACTAAGAACAGAAAATGAAATACAATAAAATACTCACCAACTGACCGACTGAAGTACCTTTGATATGTGATCGGTCTCGGGACAATTATGCGACACGGTCTACACGGTCTAAAGTTACACGGTCTACACGAAATACTGCAATAAAGAAACACGGTCTACACGGTCTATTTTGCAATAATAAATTACCATTTATACTGTCTACTTTGCAATAATAAATCACTGTTTACACTGTCTACTTTGCAATAATAAATTACTGTCTACACTGTCTAAGGTCAGATCACACATCGTTGGTACTTCACTTCCCCCGAAACCACAAAGAAATAAATCAACATAAAGACTGAAATCATATATCTATCGACTAAATACTGATGTATAGTAAAGATCAATACTGAAAACAAACAATAAACTGTACTCGCTTGTGGTCCTTTGCTGGTGAAACCGATAATCCAAACTACTCGGTGTACCACAATAGTCAAAACTCGTACAACGATCTCCAGATTCTGAAATAAACATTACCAATGTTCTCAGAATAGTCAAAATAGCTAGAATTGCCTGTCCTTAAGTCCAATTCTGGACACAGGGACAAAACGGTAATTTTGGGTCAAAACGGTATCCGCCGTTTGACCCGCTTTGCACCGAAAAGCGTGTCAGGGTCAATGGTCTCTAAAGTCGTCAAACTACATGTCTACGAATTCATTTTGATGATACGAACCCAAGATATGTCCAATTTTGGATTCTGGTGGGCTGTACACAAAATCGCCCGTTGAATCGGACCACAGGGCCCGCAAAACGGCGATCCGATCAACTGTCCCAGAATTGGACCAAACTTGGCATACAGGACCAAAAAAATGATACGGTCCTGTTGGCGCAAATTTTGTCTCGATCTGACGAACGTGCACAAAGTAATTGGGAAATTTGCACAGAGGCGGATACGGTGAATTTCGACGGATACGCATCAAATTCGTCGCGCACACGCAACCAATTTGAATTCCGTCAAAGCCCACACGACCATGAAACCATTACGCACCTTTCGATACTTTCGGTTCATGACCACCTCGCCCGGATTGGCGGAACGCACGTCGTATCCAAGATTTTTATTGAATTTCTATAATTTCGAAACTAGTTTTTCTAAAAGTTTGAAACTGAAATAATCACAAACTAACTAATGAAAAATAAAACTATGAGTTGGGTTTCCATCTTGTATATGTTGCCTATGAATCTCTTCCAACAGATCCTAAAATTTCTCAATAAACTGTCCAAATTCTTTCTTCCAAAATGGGTTCTTGGACTCGAAATACTGTCCTCTTTTGACAGTTTTTCATCGAACTTGGGTTTGATTTTCCGAGCAATAGAGGTTATCTAAAATCAACCTGACTGATGGGAATTACAGTTGTATAGGTTGTTGAAATACCTGCGAAGTCGGTTCGACCATTGGTCGACCGAGCGCGACGGAAAGCTATTGCGAAGTCGGTCCCCACAGGCCACTACTGCTGTCATAGCTCGGTTCTGTCCACTGCCGCCGCAGCGACTCCGGCTGGACGGCGGCGCGCTCGCATAGGGGAGGGGCGCGCAGGCGTAGGTGGTAGCGAGTGTTTAGGTTTTAGGGTTTCGAACTCCTTCCTTCCTTCTCATATATATATCGCGGTTACAGGGACTATCGGGTTCGCATGGGTTAGCAGCTTGTGTGGCTTTGGGTGAAGCTGTTGGGGAGATTCAGCAGGTGGCCTGGCCCGAGCTTGGCTTGGGCTGGGATTGGTTCCCTCCCTCTTTTTATTCTTCTTTATTAATAAACTATATACACATATATTTCCATGCATATATATACACATATATTTTCATGTATATATATATATATATATATATATATATATATATATATATATATATATATATATATATATATATTTTATATATATATATATATATATATATATATATATATATATATATATATATATATATATATATATATATATATGAATACTAGTATAATAATATCCATAAAAAATCTAATTAAAAAAAAATCCCAATATTATCTATTTCTAGATTAGGGCCATTTTATAAATATGAATATATATATTAATAACATTTATTTGACGAAAAATAATATAACCAATAATAATAAAATAATATTATATAATTGTAACCTCAATAATATTGATAATAAAAATAACAAAATTCAATAAACCAAATAAAGGCGTATATACCAATTTGTACAATCTAAAAATTCCAAAATATACGAGGACCCATTTTAAACAAAAGTCACTGAATATCACTGATAATAATATTTATAATATTTAATTAATAATACTTAGAAAATATTATTAGATCACTAATACGGAATACAACATAATCATACCAAATTCCATCAACACGAATGTCATTGGACGTGCCGCATGACTATATGGGCTTGGGCTCAGTTCGGGTCCAGTCCGGCTAAATTGGTATAACCATTTTCCCTAAACTCAATAATATAATCAAATAAGTAAATCTTCAGTAAGGGTTAAGTTGCAACTTGGCCTGGTTTTTCTAGTTAGGACATCACTATGGCTCGGCCTACCCTACCAGGGCTAGTACACTAGTCAAAGCATGCCATTGCACTATCCGTGCCACGATTCTAGTCATCTTGTACTCCAAAACTCTATCATGGCTAAAATTATCTACCGTAATAATTAACTAAATAATTATTTATAAAATAATAAAAATCACCATTTAATTCAAATAAATAAGTAAAAAAATATATAAAATTTTCGGGAAGAGGGGTTATAGATCTACCCACCTTAAAAATAATTTCGTCCTCAAAATTTAAGGGAAGAGTGCATCAGCTATGATAGCAGAAGGTTTCCACTAGCTATCATCTATTCTCATGGTCATTTCGTACTACGAATCCTTGAGAATTTCTACCCACCTTTGGTCACACACTACTCCCTCAATTCTCATGTCTCTAAAACTTTATAATCTTCCAACTAATTGCTAAAATTGCTACCAATAGGTATCTACTGCTTATGGTATCTATAATCCGCTCTTATCTATCAAACAACCCAATATTTAATAAGCATTAATTTACACAAGTAGCTAAGAAATATTGGTAAATTCTAACAAGCATGACCTTTTGTCATTCTACAATAGGAAGGACAGAAAAATAAAGAAGAATAATCGAGAGCAATTATGAGGTTTCAAGAGCGGTAAAGTGTATCTAATGTTGCAGATGAATGAAAGTTTATGAACCATTGACTTATTTGCTAGATTGTCCTTCTCTAGTCTAGTCACTTGCTAAATGGAAAAGCCCTTCCTTTCTTATAGGAGCTTGCCATCCGTGCAATACAGAAGTCCCATTCTCGAAATTTATCTAAACAAGGTTCCATAATAGAACGGAATTTGAGAAGTCAAGATTGTGATCTTTCCCGTGGTTATTTAAACACACGAGCAAGGGTTATATATGCAATGCAAGATCGTATCGCAACTTCCAGGTAGATGGAATAAGGGTTATGAGCGACTTCACATTCTAAGAAGGGGAGACAACATAAAGGGTATAGGGACCTATTCCAGAAAGTTTGGTTTATAGTCCAATTATGGTGGTATGCATGGATGGGTATTACTGGGTCTTAATGGGTTCCCCGATTGGACATCAGTCGTCAGTTGGATGAGCCTTGGACTTCAATCTATATTGACTGGACAAGATCCCAATGATAAAACTATTTCTACTAGGTTAGGGTAACCTGGAATAAGTTTCCACCCAAGTGGTTTAGCTAGTTGGGCAGTCGGATTGGTTAGCTAGGTTCCTAAATCCCCAAAATGCGCCTTTCGTGACTTTTGTGTTTAAGTAGCACGAGAAGGCACAATTGAGTGGCACACTGGTGACATGTGCATAGTGGCTTTGAGTCGATCACAACCATATATTGGGTCAAAAGATTCGAGTCGAAGTTGAGTCTCTATTTGTAGTCGGGAAGTTTATCAGTACTATGGTAAGGGTTATAGCTAGTCCCTTTTTGACCTGAAATTCGTACCATAAATATAGAGTGCAAGGGGAAGTGTTTGAGTAGGACATGATATATCTTGATGAAGGTTGACTCGTCTATATCCTGCATATAAAATTTGTTGGAAGGTAACAGCTGGTCTCGTGCTCCGAATATTAATGACACGGTCGGAGACACAAAATGAACTAAATAGAAAGTGGGCGTCCATGGGGCACTAAATATCATCCTAATGGAAATTTTTCTAATCAATCGGTAATCCTTGTACATCCCAAATTTTTAGAAGGCTTACAGTCGACTCGCCTTAGCGGCTAGGACATGGTCTTAGGGATAATGAGGTAAGAAGAATTCCAAAGTCCGGGTATTTTATCTCGACTCTTGTTAGTAAAGAATCAGGCACGGCATAACTGGATATGGTAGACATAAGATCATTCCTCAATAAATAAAAAATGAGTGTGTATAATGACACATGGTCGATGAAATAGAATGATCTACTCGTCCACAGTATACAAGAGTTGTCGATGGGGTAACCAACTCTAAGGCATATCACATGAAAAGAATTTTAACAACTGAGTCGTGAATTTCTACTTGTGTCAAGCCTGTCAGACTATTGTCACAAGGGTTCTAGTGGTATGGGCTGTATTGATCATGTATTGCTGTTGACAACTGGTAGATGATAATATGACAGGGTATTTAAGCTATAGTATTGGATAGGCTAGTAACTGTGGTGTTCCAACACTAGTCAGGTCTTAATAATAAAATTTATATAACTAGGGCAATATTTGTTGGAAACCAACCTCGGATGAGTGTCTACCATAGTCACGGTAATTGATTGTCCTTACCCTTGTCTACTCATCTTATGTTTAACTATGGGCTTTGGGTCGAGGAAGGGTTAGGTTCAGGCTTAAGGGTTGCTAGTTAAAGCAAGCTTCAAGCAAGTAATTAGAGACTCGCAACATTTGCTTCCTTGAGAATAGATAGCCTCATAGGTTGTCATTTTTCCTAAGGGTAAAACCCTAATCATTCTCAAGTTCAGATGGCTAGAAGGACCCAATAGCAGTTGGGGGTTGAGAGGAAAACGAGTAACTTAAGGAAAGGTTCTAGTCTCATGGCTGGCCGATGGTAGCTACACTTGTGTATACAACTATCATAGCCATGGGGATACTCTGTATCTCTCTACCAATTATGGGCTATCATCTTTCCAAATCAGTGAAAGATAAAAACAATAGAGTTCAAGGGAGATGTCTCTGAATACAATTACGAGATTCAAAGGCCAATGTATAATTCAAGAGGAATTGTCAATGCAGTCGCGGATGAGATCCTAGTGACATCTACATCTCAACCCACGTAGGTTAATCAGAGGGAGAGCGAACAAAGTACACTATTTGATCAGACCGTAATACATCGATTCTGATTAGACAATATGTTAGTGGGCATCCCCAATAAACATATATCTTGAATCAATCTCGAGAATAGAGTGAGCTTGCAAAACTAGGCTGTAATTGCATCATTGGTCAAAATAGTTAAAAATACAAGTACGCGAGATTTTTGAAAGAAGGCACAACTAGTTCGAGTTTTGTGAGAATCAAAACCTTATCCGGTGTTATTGTTTATACGGTCATCCTACTATCTCCTTATCCATAAGTCCTTGGTTGACTAATGGGTTATGGACCTCCAAATTTTATATTCCAGGTAAACCTATTAGTGTCAGTCAATTTCCTCGTCAATAGGTCACAAGGACCGCAGAATGCTTGGTTGGGAGACATGCTACCCAACTTACAAACTTCCACTAATATTGGCTTTGGATCTTATGGGACATACATGTCTTTATCCTATCCTCCATAGTTTCCTAAACTTGTATTCACGTCTGAAATCATTTCACCGAGGATTATGCCCCGCCCATATACTCTGGCTGGGGTAAACCCTTGGTTTCGTGATACAGATATGATATGCGGTCAGATACTCTGCCTCATATTGACACAAGGTCTAAAAGAGGTCAACTAAGACATGGTTTTAGCAATGTTCTATAACCTATATCTTCTTAAACTAATTTCAACTCTAGGGGTCGTGTCTTGCCAGTGCGCTGCCGGCTACAGTGAATCCATAGTCTCCAAAATTCAAATAAATGGCGACAGTGCGCTGCTGTCCTGCCATTATGAGTTCACTAACATTCCTATATCTGTAAAAATTCATAAGCTTCTAGAGATTCAAACAAGTGGCTGTGAAATAAAGCGTAAGTAATTTTCCTATCGGTCACAACCCTTAAAATAAAAGATTGCACAGGAAGGAACAAATCGAAGACAAAAGAATTACAAACATTCTAGTATCTTTTTCATGTATATTCAAACCACTGAGGAAAAACTTTGGGTCGAAACTAACTGGAGGTTCGTATATAGATAACATAAGCAGAAATCATATAATAATAATTCTTAGGGCAACTAGACAATTCGGTTTAAGATATGAGGATGATATCTAAAGGGACAAAGAGAAAGAATTAAACAATTTATCAGTGTTAGATCATTAACTCTATGAAGCCTTGTCTCACCAAGTGAATAATATATCCATATTGGATCGTATCGTTATATCAGGATGAAATATTGTACCTATGGGGTTCCGACCAACTATCAAAATTAAAACTCCTCATCTAAATGGCACGGCCTAGACTACCCATCGATAAATTTTATATATGGGACTCCTACTCCTAGTCATTCTCTTAAATTAAATTAATCCCTAATTCGTGAATGAGCATTTCTTAGTCGCAGGCTCGCAATAGTACGACTAACTTAAGTACTATCACGAGTTCGCATGATTTACGAAAACAGACCTGCATGGGCCACCACAAAAACTTGTCACGACCCGCACCCGCACCCATTTTTTCCTCCAAATACGAGACGTGTCTGTCACGACCCGCACCCGCTTTTCGGACGCGAGCTCGTGAGCAAGCCAGCTACGTATCGAGCGGACTCCAGCCCGACTCGAGTACGTATAAGCTATCAAGGTCATGGGTATCATGTCTAATCTAAATTGTATCTCAATCCACATGAATATTGTAAAACAAGAATGAACAAGTATAGGTCATGGTCTGCAGCCCATTAGCATATTATTCGATTAGACTCCAAGAATGATATGAGTCTAATAAATAAGCAGAGTATATCATGGTACTGAATATAAAGCACGAGAAGATAATAAAGAAATAACACAAACAAATACTTGTATCATGCATCGCAATCCTCTACCATCCTGCTCTACTAACTAACTCCATGCAGTCGCTAAACCTGAAAAGATCATCAGGTCCTCAGAGGACTAGTAAGATATATAAAACATGCCTATCTAACAGTTTAATCATGCAATAATATATACAGGGTATAAACAAGAACTCGACAGAAAACTGGTACGTGGCTACTGACAGGTAACTATGAACACGGACACGGAATCAAGTATTCATAAATAAACTGCTGGTAGATCAATGGAAAACCAACCCTCGCCCCGAATGTGGACTCGCAGGTCAGTTTCAAGACATGTCACCCTCACCCCGATTGTGGACTCGCAGGTGCAAAGGCAACCCTCGCCCCGTGTGTGGACTCGTAGGTTGTGGAAAAGACAAAGGAATAGTAGTTCACTCACTCATACTTACAGACATGACTCAGTCAAGACACAAGTGAAGACACGACACGACGCAATCATGATACACGAGAGAACCAATCCAATATGAACTACAAGGCTAACCATGTACATAGACTATATCTATACTAGCAAGCACGATATACAAATCACAAGTAAATAACCAACTGGTAAAACTGTATAATAATAGAAATATGCATGTAAATAAACTGTAGAGGGAGGCAAGGTATACTTGCCTGGTGGCAGCGCGAAGAACCAATAAAATACCGCCAACTGGTAAGCCATACAGTCCAAGTCATCACAACTATCTCCAAAAGCTGAAACAAACATTACCAACATTCTCAGAATAGTCAAATTAGCTAGAATTGCCTGTCCTTAAGTCCAATTCTGGACACAGGGACAAAACGGTAATTTCGGGCAAAAACGATGTCTGTCGTTGGACCTGCTTTGCACCGAAAAGCATGCCAGAGTCAATGGTCTCTAAAGTCGTCAAACTATATGTCTACGGATCCGGTTTTTTGATACGAACCCAACCGTATGTCCAGAGTTGGATTTCGGCGGGCCGTGCACAAAATCGCCCGCTGAGTGGATCCGTGGGGCCCACAAAACGATAATTTTGTCAACGGTTTCAGAATTGGACCAAACTTGGCATATAGGACCAAAAAAATGATACGGTTCTGATAGAGTAAATTTTGTCTCGATCTAACGAGCATGCACAAAGTAATTAAAAAATTTGCAAAGTGCACGATACGGTGAATTTCGACGGATACGCATCAAATTCGTCGCGCACACGCGACCAATTTGAATTCCGTCAAGCCCACACGACCACGAAGCTGATACGCAGCTTTCGATGCTTTCGGTTCGCGACCACGTCACCCGGAATAGCGGGACGCACGTCGTGTGGATGATTTTTCAAGTTTTTGAAAATGGTTTTCACAGTTTTTTTCCTCATGTTTGGAATGATTTATCTCTCTATATATTAAACTAAAATTAAAAGTAAAAACATGGTTTCCATGCTGTTTAGGTTGCCTCTAAAACTGTTTAATAGGATTTTGGAAATTCTCTTCATATTGGTGGCAATCTGCCTTCCAATATCGGGTTGGGTCTGATCCTTACTGTTCCTGAACATAGGTTTTTGGGTCGAATTCGTCTCGATTTACCGAGAGATTCATTAACCATCTATAAACTCTACTTATTAGGGATCGGAGTGGGTTATGTAGGCTTCCTACAACACTTTACAGAATCGATTTTCATGGAGTATTTACGAAGATACGAGATTTCGAAGGTAGGTACCTGGCGGTGTGTCTCCTGATGCCGCTGTCGACTTGTGCGCGGTTTGCCGCGGTTTCTTCTGGCGTCCGGCGACCCACACGGTGGCACGCGGCCGTGGGTGGCCGCCCGCGGTGAACTCCGGCCATGTGTCGTCGTGGTGTCGGCATTCCTAGGGTTTGATCGGTTGCTTTCCATCTCCTCTCGCGTATATATGCAGCGTATATTTTAATCGGTTTGCTCTGTTCAGTTTATAGGGAATTCGGGCCTGAGGGATCTATTGGGCGGGTAAGCAAGGTGGATCCGCTTGCATTGGCAGCCTTGGGCTGGCCTCGGCCTGGCTGAGTTAGGAGTTCGATCCTGTGCTATATTCGGTTTGCTGGTTTTGTGGGCGGCTCGGCTGGCCTGGGACTTCCTCTTTTGCTCAGTTGGGCTAATTTATCTCTTAACCATTATATAACTAAAATATTAATTAATCTTTTAGTTTTTTATAGATATATTATATATAACTATTTACATATGTTTACCTGTATGTTTATTCATATATGGGTTGCTGAGCTCTATTGGCTTTTTATCTTTATTATTTTTACCATGCACATATATGTATATATATATATATGTATATATATATATATATATATATATATATATAAATATATATATATATATATATATATATATATATATATATATATATATACGTAAAAACACTCGCACGTATTTATTTATATATTTATATATACCTACACATAATATAGTTTTATATACATATACACATATATTAGGTATAACTCTCCCCCTTTATATATGCATATACCTATATATGTATATATACAATATGTGCATAATGGCTAGATGTACCCCATATAGTATGTATACATTCAATCAAATATCTTATCACTATATAATATATATGTGGCTGATATCTACAATCAAGATATATAATCACCATGTAATCATATATGTACAACCAAGATACATCATACCTATATAAAATCCTCATATATAATTATTAAAATAATTAAAATACTAAAATTTATAATTAAAATTATTGGGAATATATCTAAAGCACATCGTTTACCATTTATGAACATATTTATTCATAAATATATATACTGCCTAAGTAAATGCCAAAGTCCCAATATTACTCTACAGGAATATTATCATATTCACAAAAATAGTAATCTAATAGCAAGAATCTTTACGGTATAATATTATACCTATATAACAATAATTTCGAAAATGCTTTCTAAATCACTAAAGTAAACTGCCAATACCACATACATCTCTATGGTTGTCTCTGCACTTACTACCCGACTACGTGGGCTTGGACTTGGTCCGGGTCCGGTCCGGACTAGTTCGGTACCACCGGGTCACTTAAACAGTCAATTAATAATAATAAATAATTAAACTATTTATAATGGTCATGTCACAACTTGGCAAGATTTTTCTAGTTAGGATATCACTATGGCTCGGCCTTCCCTACCAGGGCTAGTACACTAGTCAAGGCACGCTACTGCACTATCCGTGCCATGATTCCTACTCGTCTTGTACTTCAAAACTCAACTATGGCTAGAGTCATCTACCGTAACAATTAACTAAATAATCATTTATAAAAATCGTAAAATCTCCATTTAAATCAAATAAATAAAACAAAAAAATATTTCAAAATTTTTCGGGAAGGGGAGCTACAAATCTACCCACCTTAAAAATAATTTCGTCCTCAAAATTCTAATTCATGACTATTCCTTAAAATTAAAAGTCCTTAATCTCCTCAAATTTTAATTTTTCTACAATATTTTATAACCCTCTCTAGCCATTTGTAATTGTGAAACACCGAGGACTTCTACCCACCTTTAGTCACACTACTCCCTTGAAACACAGGTTGCTAAAACCTTATGGTCTTCTAACTAGTTGCTAACAATTCTTCCGGCAGATATCTAGGCATATGGCATCTATAATCCCTCATATCTATAAACAACCAAGCATTCAATAGTCAAGCAATATTATACTATAATTTAAGAATTTCCTGATGAATTCTAGACAGCACGATCATTCGTCACCCCGAAATAGGAAGCGACAAGAATCAATGGTACAGAAAGCAAGGAAGTATAATCGAGAGCAAATATAGAGTTTTTAAGGACGTTGAGAATTTCTAGGAGAATTTTCAAGGCAGTGTGGATTGAGATTTCTAAAGGTTTAGTCAGTTGCGCAGGCTCATATCAGTACAGTTACGTAACCGATACGATATGCTCTGACCTGCAAAAACTTGTCACGACCCGCACCCGCTTTTGGGACGCGAGATCGTGAGCAAGCCAGCTACGTATCGAGCGGACTCCAGCCCGACTCGAGTACGTATAAGCTGTCAAAGTCATGGGTATCATGTCTAATCTAAACTGTATCTCAATCCACATAAATATTGTAAAACAAGAATGAACAAGTATGGGTCATGGTCTGCAGCCCATTAGCATATTGTTCGATTAGACTCAAAGAATGATATGAGTCTAATAAATAAGCAGAGTATATCATGGTACTGAATATAAAGCACGAGAAGATAATAAAGAAATAACACAAACAAATACCTGTATCATGCATCGCAATCCTCTACCATCCTGTTCTGCTAACTAACTCCATGCAGTTGCTAAACCTGAAGAGATCATCAGGTCCTCAGAGGAGTAGCAAGATACATAAAACATGCCTATCTAACAGTTTAATCATGTAATAATATATACAGGGTATAAATAAGAACTGGACAGGAAACTGGTACGTGGCTACTGACAGGTAACGATGAACACGGACACGGAATCAAGTATTCATAAATGAACTGCTGGTAGATCAATAGAAAACCAACCCTTGCCCCGAATGTGGACTCGCAGGTCAGTTTTAAGACAAGTCACCCTCACCCTGATTGTGGACTCGCAGGTACAAAGGCAACCCTCGCCTCATGTGTGGACTCGCAGGTTGTTGGAAAGACAAAGGAATAGCAGTTCACTCACTCATACTTACAGATAAGACTCAGTCAAGACAGAGGTGAAGATACGATACGATGCAATCACGATACACGAGAGAACCAATCCAATATGAACTACAAGGCTAACCATGTACATAGACTATATCTGTACTAGCAAGCACGATATACAAATCACAAGTAAATAACCAACTGGTAAAATTGCATAATAATAGAAATATGCATGTAAATAAACTATAGAGGGAGGCAAGGTATACTTGCCTGGTGGCAGCGCGAAGAACCAATAAAATACCGTCAACTGGTAAGCCATACAGTCTAAGTCATCACAACTGTCTTCGAAAGCTGAAACAAACATTACTAACGTTCTCAAAATAGTCAAATTAGCTAGGATTGCTTGTCCTTAAGTCCAATTCTGGACACAGGGGTAAAACGGTAATTTCGGACAAAAATGATATCCGCCGTTGGACCCGCTTTGCACCGAAAAGCGTGCCAGAGTCAATGGTCTCTAAAGTCATCAAACTACATGTCTACGGATCCGATTTTCCGATACGAACCCAATCGTATGTCCAGAGTTGGATTCTGGCAGGCCGTGCACAAAATCGCCCGTTGAGTGGAACCGTGGGGCCCACAAAACGGTGATTTTGTCAACGGTCTCAAAATTGGACCAAACTTGGCATATAGGACCAGAAAAATGATACGGTTCTGATGGTGCAAGTTTCGTCTCGATCTGATGAACGTGCACAAAGTAATTGAGAAATTTGCAAAGTGCACGATACGGTGAATTTCGACGGATACGCATCAAATTCGTCGCGCACACGCGACCAATTTGAATTCCGTCAAAGCCCACACGACCATGAAGCCGATGCGCAGCTTTCGATGCTTTCGGTTCGCGACTACGTCGCCCGGAATAGCGGGACGCACGTCGTGTGGATGATTTTTCAAGTTTTTGAAAATGGTTTTTACAGTTTTTTCCCTCATGTTTGTATTGATTTATCTCTCCATATAATAAACTAAAATTAAAAGTAATAACATGGTTTCCATGCTGTTTAGGTTGCCTCTAAAATGGTTTAATAGGATTTCGAAAATTCTCTTCTGATTGGTGGCAATTTGCCTTCCAATACCGGGTTGGGACTGATCCTTGCTTTTCCTGAACAGGGGTTTTTGGGTCGAATTCGTCTCGATTTCCTGAGAGATTCATTAACCATGTATAAACTCTACTTGTTAGGGATCGGAGTGGGTTATATAGGCTTTCTACAACACTTTACAGAGTCAATTTTCATGGAGTATTTGCGAAGAAACGAGATTTCGAAGGTAGGTACCTGGCGGTGTGTCTCCTGATGCCGTTGTCGACTTGTGTGCGGTTTGCCGCGGTTTCTTCCGCCGTCTGGCGATCCATACGCCGTGTGTGGCAGCCCACGGTGAACTCCGGTCATGTGTCGTCGTGGTGTTGGCATTCCTAGGGTTTGATCGGTTGCTTTCCATCTCCTCTCGCGTATATATGCAGCACATATTTTCATCGGTTTGCTCTGTTCAGTTTATAGGGAGTTCGGGCCTGAGGGCTCTGTTGGGCGGGTAAGCAAGGTGGGCCCGCTTGCATTGGCAGCCTTGGGCTGGCCTCGGCCTGGCTGAGTTAGGAGTTCGAGCCTGTGATATATTCGGTTTGCTAGTTTTGTGGACGGCTCGGCTGGCCTGGGACTTCCTCTTTTGCTCAGTTGGGCTCATTTAGCTCTTAACCATTATATAACTAAAATATTAATTAATATTTTAGTTTTTTATAGATATATTATATATAACTATTTACATATGTTTACCTGTATGTTTATTCATATATGGGTCGCTGAGCTCTATTGGCTTTTTATCTTTATTATTATTACCATGCACATATATGTGTATATATATATATACCTCTATACGTAAAACACTCACACGTATTTATTTATATATTTATATATACCTACACATAATATATTTTTATATACATATACACATACATTAGGTATAACTCTCCCCCTTTATATATGCATATACCTATATATGTATATATACAATATGTGCATAATGGCTAGATGTACCACATATAGTATGTATACATTCAATCAAATATCTTATCACTATATAATATATATGTGGTTGATATCTACAATCAAGATATATAATCACCATGTAATCATATATGTACAACCAAGATACATCATACCTATATAAAATCCTTATATATAATTATTAAAATAATTAAAATACTAAAATTTATAATTAAAATTATTGGGAATATATCTAAAGCACATCGTTTACCATTTATTAACATATTTATTCACAAATATATATACTGCCTAAGTAAATGCCAAAGTCCCAATATTACTCTACAGGAATATTATCATATTCACAAAAATAGTAATCTAATAGCAAGAATCTTTACGGTATAATATTATACCTATATAACAATAATTTCCAAAATGCTTTCTAAATTACTAAAGTAAAATGCCAATATAACATACATCTCTATGGTTGTCTCTGCACTTACTACCCGACTACGTGGGCTTGGACTTGGTCCGGGTCCGGTCCGGACTAGTTCGGTACCACCGGGTCACTTAAACAGTCAATTAATAATAATAAATAATTAAACTATCTATAATGGTCATGTCACAACTTGGCCTGGTTTTCCTAGTTAGGACATCACTATGGCTCGGCCTTCCCTACCAGGGCTAATACACTAGCCAAGGCACGCTACTGCACTATCCGTGCCATGATTCCTAGTCGTCTTGTACTTCAAAAATCAACTATGGCTAGAGTCATCTACCGTAATAAATAACTAAATAATCATTTATAAAAATCGTAAAATCCCCATTTAAATCAAATAAATAAAACAAAGAAAATATTTCAAAATTTTCCGGGAAGGGGAGCTACAGTGTCCAAGCCAGCCTACGCCGCGGAGTCGGCGGTAGAACGCTGTATAGCCACAATGCTCGAAATAACATACAATGCTCATTCACATGATTAATTTAATTTACAATGATCACAAGTTTTATATTTGCAGAAAAATATAAACTTGTACAAATATTGGAATGACTACAACTCATCTATCTAGTTAGTATCTAGGCTTTTCGTCTGCAAGTTCACTTGTATCTCCCAATGCTAAGTGAATCTACGGCTAACCTGAAAAATATTGGCTTTCAGTCAGGAATGGAACGAGTACAATTCACTGAATACAGTTTCAATATATGAAAATGACTATACGACAGAGGTTAGCCTTTAGACATATGGTTCATAAAATAAAATCAAGAAAGAAAGAATAAAACAGAATATTAAGAACAAAAAATAAAATACAATAAAATACTCACCAACTGACCGATTGAAGTACCTTTGACATGTGATCGATCTCGGGACAATTATGTGACACGGTCTACACGGTCTAAAGTTATACGGTCTACACGGTCTAAAGTTACACGGTCTACACGAAATACTGCAATAAAGAAACACGGTCTACTTTGCAATAATAAATTGGCTTAATTGCTAATTGCTACCCTCAACTATCACACTTTTTCAAGTTGATACCCTAAACTTTTTTTCGTAACAGATTGATACCTCAACTATTTTTTTTTTCAACTTAATACCTAACATTTTAAAAAACCCCAAAATGTCCTTATCCCTTCCCTCCCTCCATCCCCTCCCCCACTCTGCCCCCCCACCCCCCCCTGCTAGCTCCGGCCGACCCCCCCCTCCTCGCTTTCGGTCGAACCCCCCCTCCTCGCTTCCGGCCGAACCCCCCCTCCTCGCTTCCGGCAAGGAGCTCGCGGGCGCTGGCGTTGACGAGGAAGCGGCGGCCGAGGGAAGAGCAGGCGGGGGCTCCGTGGCCGTCGAGGGAGAACGCGGCGGAGCTAGCAGAGGGGGGGGTGCAGGCGAGGGCGGGGAGGGGGGGATGGTGCAGGCGAGGCGGGGCGGGGGGGAAGGAGGGGGGTGCGGAGGGGAGAGGGGGGGGTGGCCTGGAGTAGGGGGGGTGAGTGGTAGTTTTAAAATTTGGGTAAGGGCATTATTGTCCAAAAAATTATCTGGGTATCAAGTTGTTACAAAAAAAAGTTTAGGGTATCAACTTGAAAAAGCGTAATAGTTGAGGGTATCAAGTAGCAATTAAGCCTAATAAATTACTGTTTACACTGTCTACTTTGCAATAATAAATGACTGTTTATACTGCCTACTTTACAATAATAAATCACTGTCTATACTGTCTACTTTGTAATAATAAATTACTGTCTACACTGTCTACACTGTTTAAGGTCAGATCACACATCGTTGGTACTTCACTTCTTCCGACACCACAAAGAAATAAATCAACATAAAGACTGAAATCACATATCTATCGACTAAACAATGATGTTTAGTAAAGATCAATACTGAAAACAAACAATAAACTGTACTCGCCTGTGGTCCTTTGTTGGTGAAACCGATAATCCAAACTACTCGGTGTTCCACAAGAGTCAAAACTCGTACAACGATCTTCGGATTCTGAAATAAACATTACCAAGGTTCTCAGAATAGTCAAAATAGCTAGAATTGCCTGTCTTTAAGTCTAATTTTGGACACAGGGGCAAAACGGTAATTTTGGGTCAAAACAGTGTCCGCCGTTGGACCCGCTTTGCACCGAAAAGCGTGCCAGGGTCAATGGTCTCTAAAGTCGTCAAACTATATGTCTATGAATTTGTTTTGATGATACGAACCCAACGATATGTCCAATTTTGGATTCCGATGGGCTGTACACAAAATCGCCCGTTGAATCAGACCATGGGGCCGGCAAAACGACGATCCGATCAACTGTCTCAGAATTGGACCAAACTTGGCACACAGGACCAGAAAAACGATATGGTCCTGTTGGCGTAAGTTTCGTCTCGATATGACGAACGTGCACAAAGTTATTGGAAAATTTGCACAGAGACCGATACGGTAAATTTTGACGGATACGCATCAAATTCGTTGCGCACACGCAACCAATTTGAATTCCGTCAAAGCCCACACGACTATGAAACCGTTATGCACCTTTTGATGCTTTCGGTTCGCAACCACGTCGCCAGGATTGGCGGGACGCACGTCGTATCGAAGATTTTTATTAAATTTCTATAATTTCGAAACTAGTTTTTCTAAAAGTTTGAAACTGAAATAATCACAAACTAACTAATGAAAAATAAAACTTTGAGTTGGTTTCCATCTTGTATATGTTGCCTATGAATCTCTTCAAACAGATCCTAAAATTTCTCAAAAACTGTCCAAATTCTTCCTTCTAAAATGGGTTCTTGGACTCGAAATACTGTCCTGTTTCGACGGTTTTTCATCGAACTTGGGTTCAATTTTTCGAGCAATAGAGGTTATCTAAAATCAACCTGACTGATGGGAATTACAGTTGTATAGGTCGTTGAAATACCTGCGAAGATGGTTCGACCATTGGTCGACCGAGAGCGACGAAAAGCTATTACGAAGTCGGTCCCAGTAGGCCACTACTGCTGTCATAGCTCGGTTCTGTCCGCTGCCGTTGCGGCGACTCCGGTCGGTCGGCGGCGCGATCGCGTGGGGGAGGGGCGCACAGGCGTAGGTGGTGGCGAGTGTTTAGGTTTTAGGGTTTTGAACTCCTCCCCTCCTTCTCGTATATATATATCGCGGTTACAGGGACTATCGGGTTCGCATGGGTTAGCAGCTTGTGTGGCTTTGGGTGAAGCTGATGGAGAGATTCAGCAGGTGGCCTGGCCCGAGCTTGGCTTGGGCTATATATATATATATATATATATATATATATATATATATATATATATATATATATATATATATATATATATATTCATATGAATACTAGTATAATAATAACCATAAAAAATCTAATTAAAAAATCCCAATATTATCTATTTTTAGATTAGGGCCATTTTATAAATATGAATATATATATTAATAACATTTATTTGACTAAAAATAGTATAATCAATAATAATAAAATAATATTATATAATAGTAACCTCAATAATATTGATAATAAAAATAAAAATAAAAATAAAAATAATAATAACAAAATTCAATAAACCAAATAAAGGCGTATATACCAATGTGTACAGTCTAAAAATTCCAAAATATACGAGGACCCATTTTATACAAATGTCACTGAATATCACTAATAATAATTTTTGTAATATTTAATTAATAATACTTAGAAAATATTATTAGATCACTAATACGGAATACAACACAATCATACCAAATTCCATCAACACGAATGTCATTGGACGTGCCGTATGACTACATAGGCTTGGGCTCAGTTCGGGTCCAGTCCGGCTAAATTGGTATAACTGTTTTCCCTTAACTCAATAATATAATCAAATAAGTAAATCTTCGGTAAGGGTTAAGTCGCAACTTGGCCTGGTTTTCCTAGTTAGGACATCACTATGGCTCAGCCTTCCCTACCAGGGCTAGTACACTAGTCAAAGCATGCCATTGCACTATCCATACCACGATTTCTAGTCATCTTGTACTCCAAAACTCCATCATGGCTAAAATCATCAACCATAATAATTAATTAAATAATTATTTATAAAATAATAAAAATCACCATTTAATTTAAATAAATAAATAAAAATATATATATAATTTTTGGGAAGAGGGGTTACAGTGTGGCCTTGGGTCCGACCCTAGGTGTCGTGTCAATCTAGTTCATCGAGTCTAGTACATTACAATTCCACAGTGGTACACTTTTGTGTCTAACACACCGGACACGAACCACCTATAGAAATCCAATCCAATCTCTGTATCAAACAACAATACACAGAATAGAAGAAAACACTAACCCTAACCTAGGCAAGCCACCACCTCCGGTCACCCCATATTTTCGTCCCCTCTAGCGCGCCGACTCCTCTACACCAACTGCCTCGAACCCACACCTACTCAACCGTTACAACCACATCTCCCTCTCTACTGCCAATCCAATCGACCGGAGTGCCACCTTATGCGCCACCGCGTAGAGACCACACCTGGCGAGCGCCGCCCCAGCTTCTCCTCTGTGTGCCGTAGCCGTAAACTGGTCGTGTCCACCAGAGCCGACCGCTCCAGCACCATCTCTTCGTCAGCTCGATGCATCCCGAGCCATCGGCGAGCGCCGCCACTCTCCTCTGGAACTCCCATCGACCACCGGTTTCGTCGCGCCCGTCCTCCGATCCCTCGTCCAGCCCGGCCTCTCCAGAGTACAGCAGCCGGCCACCCTCTCTGTAATGAATTTTCTTCTTCTTCTCACTCACTCCCTCTTCCATTTCTCTCAATTAATTTCCCTCTCTCTCTTTTTCCTAAAACTTCACTGGGATGACTTATTTGTATAGTTAATAAGTACTTAGGACTGAAGAGAAATTGTTTCTCTATACAAAATTAATGGGGTAGTTGGGAGCAATAAAGAGAAATCATTATTTATTAAATTATTATTATTATTATTATTAATACTACTGACAGTAGATGTATACATATATATACTAATGTAAGTATTATCAATATTATTATCATTGATATTATTATTAATATTTTTTCAATAGTTTTATTATTTAGAATATTAATATTATTGTTGTTATCAAATATATATATATATATATTTTTTATCAAATATATATATATATATATATATATATATATATATATATATATATATATATATATATATATATAATTTCAAAATTATATTGTAACAAATGTAGTCTTGGGCTCTGCCCTACATTTATTTTCAAATTAAATTTAGAAACCCTATAACTATATTATACATTATTTTTATGCGACTTTTGACATAGAAATATTATTGTAGTGTATTTTTATTTAATTAAATTATGGTTTTGACCTAAAATATTTTACTAGATTTTTGAACGTATTTATCTAAAATAGTTTGATATTATGAATTATTTTCCAAAATAATATAAATATTTATTTACGCAAATTCCTTCGCTTATAAGTCTTAATTGTGACTAATCGTATTCTCTATTTCCTTGCCAAATACAAACTTCTTCACATCAATCCTAGCCAATTGGATTATTCTGGACCCAACAGGATCATCTGTTTCACCTGCTAAGGATCTCAGGCGAGTACAGTTCTTGTTTATTTTCAATATTTTTAATTAATATATTTGTATGATTAGTAATGCATATTTGAATCATGACATGTTTGTTACACGGATTAGTGGCATATGGATTTAGTCATGATACCATATTTTATTGCGTTTGTTTACCGTATTTCATAACCTATTATCGCAACTTTATCCATGTCTAGTAGTCGGACGGGGAAGTACTAAGTAGATATATGATCAGACCTTAGACATTTTCATATTTCATATTGCATATTGTACAGTAGACCTTGTAGACCGTACTGTGTAACTGTTCCAGACCAATCACATGTTGAAAGGTGTACTTCAAATCACGTAGATTGTTAAGTTTTCTTATTCCATATTTTACTTGTCTTCATAGCTCATGTAAATTGTTTCGCTTACTTTCCTTGCCATGATTTACAGTTTACTTATTCATCATGTACGTCATTTTCTATTCACTATTTTTATGGTCGTTATCATATATTTGAATTGTACTCGTTCCGTTCTTGACTGAAAACCTATTTTTCATATTAGTTGCAATACTCTATGAATTAGATCATTGGGGGAGATACAGGCGTATTTGAAGGCTAAAACCTAGAGACTAGTTAGATAGTTGAGTTCATTATAAAGTTTAGTTCGTTGTTTCCAAGATTTTGTGAGACATTGTATTTTTATTCAAATGTAATCTTTGGATATTATAATTTGATGTAGTATTGTAAATGAGCAAATAAAGATATTATCTAAGAGCGAAATTGTGAGTTGATCATTGAGATCTAGACAGTTTACTACGTCGATGCCACGATGTAGGCTGGACTTGAGCATGCACCCGTATCTTGAAAAGCGGGTGCAGGTCGTGACAATTGACATATCTGTATTAAGCTCAAAATAGGTCAAAACCATATATTTTTTCATTTGGGTTGGATCGAAATTGAGTTTCAAAATTAAATTGAAAAGTACGACAAGTTTTACGGTAGCTAGCAAATTGTGTAGGCAGCGCTCTCTAATACGTGCCCAACTCTGACTCGTGGTCTCACTGGCGGTTGGACGCAGGGTTCGAGCGTCCCAGCAGCATGTCTTACAGCAGTCGAGTGTTAGGAGCGTGACATCCCTCGGCGTTGTACCTAGTTGCTGGCCAGTCCCGTGCTCGTCGAGCAGTGACATTCTCCAGGTAACTTCCCTCTACAACAGTTATGCAACCCCCTTGCCATGAGTATATAGCTAGGGTTTTTCTTGAGCTTGGTCTGTACGTTTGTTATGCCTACATATGAACGCTACATGTACTTACATGTATCTATGTAAAATATGAGTTTGCATGCATGTTCCCTCGTGCTAGATAGATATGTGATGTTTAGGTTATGTGGAGCATCAGCTTGCATTAGGGATATAAAACGATTCAAACTACTCGTGTTTGGCTCACGTTCGGCTCAGTCCATGTTCGGTTCGAAGATCGTTCGTAGACAGGTCGATGTCGAGCTCGGTCGTTTCTTTTTTGTTCGAAGCGGTTTTCGAACCGAGTTCGACCATAGGTTGTTCGACTCGGTCTTGTTCCCGAACGGGTTCAAACTCGAATCGGTATCTCATATTAGAATTTTTTTTTTCTAATATATGTATATTGAACAAGTTATGTCAACTTGGACCAAGATTATTTAGTTTGTTTAAGTTACTTGATCAAAGTATCCTGAAATTAGGAAAACATATTAGTGATCATTAAAATTGTAGGTGATAAAAAAAATCAAATTCTGGGTTAATCCTATTTATATTGTTTGGAGTTGGAGGACATGACATAGTAGTCAGTAGATGATAATTGACATATTGTTTGAATTATCATAATGTGTGGAGAGAACTTAACGTGTGGAGTAAATGAAATATAACAGTACATTGCCACTTGTCAACACAATGGGTCCTCATCATGACATCATAGTAGGCTAGTAGCTGGTAGGAAAGACCAATAGTCAGTCTAACTGTACTAGTTAAATGTATGTGTCTCCTAGTTTCTGATACCCCTAATAAATGCCCCCAATAAATGAGTATAATTTACAATTCCTATTTCCTAAAACCTTAGCTAAATTAAATATGTAGGGCTGCTGATTCTCTATTCTCTCCCATTCAGACGCTTTGAGAAAGGAACAGACTCTTTGATTTCTCAACTTCGGTCCTCGGTGACGCTTTGATTCCTAAACTACTACGATTTTTTGTGACCTCAATTTATTTTTCTTACTTTTTGTCCAACTTTCGACTTCTAAGTTCCCATATGGCATTAATTTTTGTATATATAAATGGTTCAATGATGCTGATAACAGCCCTTGTCCTATGTCAAATTTTCTTAAACAAATTTAGTGGTGCTTTGCTCTATTTTGGCTCGGGCTCGGTTCGTGTTCGTACGAGCTCGCGAGCTAAATCGAGTCGAACTCGATCCTTTAGACTATCTAATCAAACCGAGTTCAAACATTATTTTTTGGCTCAGTCTTAAGCTCGGCTCGATTCAAACTCGTTCGATCGTTTTCTCGAACCGAGTTCGAACGCTCTTTGTTTGATCTCGTTCGTTCGATTTTCATCCTAGCTTGCATGTGTCGTTGGGATGCACGTCCCCCTTCATATGTGTTAATGAGAAGGGCCAAGTGACAGTAGAGACACATAGGTAGGAGAGGAAAGATGGGTCACATTGTTGAGATAATATTATGAGAAGCTTCTTTCTAACCATCGAGTACTTTAGCTCACTGGTGGGAAAGGAGGCTGGTATATGGGAGATCCTGGGTTCGAATCCAGGGGTGAGTGCTTTGGAAGTTCTTTTTGTGTTTGGTGTGCGTATGCTCTTTTATGAGCTCCTCATGCTTAAATACCTACAGGAGGGTAGGGTTCGAACCCTATAATGGTTGGTAGTGAGTGGTTTTTATTTTCCTTCTTTTTTTTCCTTTCTTTTGTATTCTTCCTTAGCCATGCTAACAACATGGAAATATATGGGTGTTACCCCTATACCTATATATGAGAGCTTAGCCCACTTGGTTGAGGTATGGAGTTGTATAGGACTGGTCCTGGGTTCAAGTCTAGGCTAGGGATGTTTTGGGGAATTTTATGGGGTTTTCCCTTAGTTGATTTTTGCCTTATATATATATATATATATATATATATATATATATATATATATATTGTGTAATGTACTTAAATATACCTTGTGGCTATCAATCTTGATACTTAGCCAATTATTGTATCTTTTTCTTTCTTTAAACTATGAGTATTGTTATGAGAACCACAATATCAAATAATTAAATAAATTCCTAAAATTATTCTTAGGCTCCTTGGACTACTTGGACTCAACACTCGGGCCAGACTTTCACGTTCGGCTCCCGGTGACAGGCAAGTATACCTTGCCACTATGTCATTTCTTTTTTTTACATTTTATATCTTGCTACTTTATTGCTGCCTTATAATTGCGTGTCCGAGTATAACTCTGGGTGCAACCGACGAGATACTTTGGTCATTACAGTTAGCGTAGTCCATTAGAGACTACCCATGTACTGTAGAGCTGATACACTAGTATCTCGCTGGACCCTGACACATGCTTGGACATGGTGATGTGATACAAAGATACAGAGATACAAGACATGTACCACCGCATTCAATTGATCATCAGTGTGGCCAGGACATACGATGGTATAGTTTATGCTAGATGCTTTCATTATGACATTAGGTCGCGCACTGGGGATTGTGCGTGTCGTGGAGTCGACTCGCTCTTGATACATTGGGTAGGGAGAACAGTTACAAGGCGGAGAGGCTGCTATTGGTATTTGTTGTTGACAGGGAGGCGGTTCGGACGAACCCCGTTGCGAGATGATCTCATATTCGTAGAGTCCCATTCGTCGAAAGTTGTTCTCATTGCCTTTACACATAGTTGATAGAGAACCGTTGATCTTTATGTATTTTATACCATAGTGGCTTGTATATTATGTTTCTTGTTGTGTCTCTCTAAGGACCTGGTTTTCTTCCAGGTTGGCTGAGTGGGTTGGCAGAGTTCTTTGTTGGATATTTGCTGAGCACCCATTTTATTGCAGTTATTACTCTTCTTTAGTTTGCATGTTTCATTTCTATATTCATACTTGCTTGATTTATGTAGCATTTATAACTCTTTTCCTCTCGAGTCTACTCGGGCTAGTATGATTATTGGGCTGCAAACTAGTATTAATACTTTCTTTTCTTTATGCTTCTGTTATGGATTGAGATATATAGTGATATAATGATAGTTACACCATTTTAAACAGCTTATACATATTCGAGTTGGAATAGAGTTTGGTTGAATATGTAGCTGGCTTATGCCACGTGGTTTGATCCTACGTATTTTTGGACTGGGGTGTGTAATGGTTTTTGTGGTGGCCCATGCAGGTCTAGATAAATCGTTTCGATTACGTTACTGTACCAAACGAGCCTGCTCTAGGATAGTATATAAGGATCTCAATCTACTGCTACTATTGAAAATTTCCTTGACTCCTACTGTCGCCTTTGAATTTCGTATTTGTGTTCAATCATAGCATCCTTGAAATTCTCATTTATGAACTCTCGTCCTTCCCTATCTTGGAAGGGTGAACTTTTGTGATTGACAACCATTTTAATTATAACTTATTATAGACTATGATTAGGGCAGATATAATATTTGTAGGTGATTATTTATGGCACATAAGGGTTGGACAGACGACTCCACTAGATGGATCGATAGGATATGAATAACACCCCTATCTAGGTTTAGTTTCTATATAAAAAAAGTCCCTTGATTGAAGGAGAGACCCCTTGACTAGAACATATGCAATAAGTAGTTTGCTTATGGTTAGAAGGGGTAGAACGTTGGTTATGTTGCTGAGATATTTGACCTAAGGCTTGTAAAGGTATGTTATAAAATTTGAGGGATTGATTGAGTAGGGATTGAATATACCTTTCCATCTTCGATGGTTAGTCATAGTCAAGGATTTGGAAATAGAGTTAGAAAAGTCGTGCCTTAAGAGGCAGATTAGTAAACCCTTCGTCGATGCAAGTTAGATGAGAATCCTTGAGGTATTACAACTAAAGCAAATGAGTTAAGAGTACATAGTGGAAATATAAAAGGGTTGAAAGAATTATAGGAGCAGTACCAGGATTAGGTTAAACAATTGAAAAGGAACAAGGTTGGAATTACAAGAAAAATTTTATAAATAAATTAAGAAGTATCAATTGAGACGACGGTACGACCATGATTACATACGATGACTAACGGAAACTATAGAGAGAACTATATCTTAAGCAAGACGTTTGAAGTTGAGATTCGAATAAAGGAAGAGGGGATTATTTCGAAGAAATGAATGATGCAAATTTCGAGACAGACCAAAATAAGGTTAGGAATAAAATAACGACGATATACAAATATGATAGGAAACCATCACTATAGGTTGTGGAGAGACATATGACCAAGATAAAGGCGTTCAGAAAACTAGGACAATAAATGAAATAGCATGAGATGAGAAGGAAACAAGATTTCAAGATAGAAAATTAGAGTATCCTAAAACAGGTTGATAAATGGAATATAAGGTTGAGTTCTAAGTCCTTGAAGATGGAGATATTATGTAGACAAAGAAAAGTTAAAAAATAAATGATGTGTTGAATTTTGAGAATCTAGGACCCTTGTAGACCTTGACAGATTACATTACTAGGAGCTTGATATTGTGTTAGTGGAAGTTACAATAGAGAAGGCTAGACCATGGAGAGTACTAGTGGAAAAATGATAAGGTAGAAGACCTTCAAATACTATTAGTTAGATTCTAGGTTAAGATTAGGCTAGTCGTGTTTAAGGAGTCATGTATTATCCTAGAAACTAGATTGATAGGCTAAGCCAAAGTACGAACTGGTGTGCAAATTTTTTTTAGCTTGTTTGATTATCAGATTATTCTAAGTGATCGGAAGATATTTTAGGCGTATCACTATTCTCTTCCTTCCTATTTTTTTTGTTCGCAAATCATGATTTTGTGATTTGGTAATACAATTCATTCTAAATTATGTGATTACGAAGGCCCTATTTCTTCTTAGCCATGTTTTGATTTCCACAATCAATCCTTGATTTTATTTCTCTTGTGCCTAATATCCATATTACTAGGTAGCATTCTTCCAAAATTCCTTGACTAAGCGCTTACTTAGTCGTACCTTATTTAAGTGAAAATTTCTCCTTTAACTTATCAAAAAATTTCTTACCACAATTTCTATCTTCTCAGTTTGTGATTCTCTCGAACTTGTCTCCCTTATTTTGCAATTATAAACCCCTCTATGTCACCTTACCCCAGTTCTGTCCAACAAAGTCAATTCCTTCTAACCCGTTGAAACCCTGACCCATATAGGAGTAACACTGAATTGGTAGAAAGTCTTTTATAGAGTTATTGACCAATAGTATCATGATAGTACCTAGGACTATCACAGACCATAATACCTAAATTCTCGTACTTGACTCCTTTAAATATAATCTTCTACCCTTTTTATACTATGCCTTGGTATAATTTCGAGGACTAAGTTTTCTAAGGTGGATATAATGTAAGTTCCCTGGATTTTAGGGTTCTTTAAAAAATTTAAATGAATTATTTTCAATAAATAATTTATTATAATTAGTTTTTGATCATTAAATGTACCTTTCCATGACTTTGATTTTTGGAGCACCAGGGATGACAATCTCTCGGAATGTCCTTTAAGAGTTTTGACCTACACAAGTTTATCTTCATTTTTGATATATCATGTCTCACCCAAACATGTTTCCTTTCATTCTATTTATATCGCACAACTTTTTGGTTAATTCAGACCATTTGACCATCTACTCAAAAACTTGGCCTGACTTCCAATTTAATTGCGGGGCTTGATATATATCCCACTTAATCGACCCAATGTATGGTTTGACCTATTTTGAGCCTACTATACACATGCCACTTGTGTGTCATCTACTTGAGCTCCCGTATGCTAGTATTTCATCAATGGTCATAATTGATCTAAATTGTAGTCATGATCGCACCAAGCCAAACCCTAACCAAATCAAAGCCAAAACACCTAACTCAAATTCATGTGGCCACTATCATGACACACACCTGTTTTCCATTGATTATCAAAGAACAGAACAGTTTTATGGGAGGACTTAACTTTAATTCACAATTACAAACTCGCTTGTACAAAAGAAAGTCTAGGAACAAAACCTAGGAAAAGAAATCTAAGTATAATTGTTTAATTTGGATTCTGGGGGGTGACGGTAGAGGCTCGGAAAAGTGCTATCAACTCTGCCTTACTCCTTGGACGATCGAACGCAACCTCGGCTCCGGCGAGGAAATGCCCTCTCTTTGTGTGCTTTTTGCTCTGTGTGTCTCTATGTGTGTGCAAAAGAATAATCCCATGCTATTTATATGAGTTTGGGATAAGTGGGGTGTACAGCTACGTGGCCACATCCTTGTGACTATGCCTTGAGAAGTGGATAGTTGGGGATTGGTTAAGATTAATCTTGATCTGTTTGTTGTAATAAATCTGGACTGTTATGTTGGTTGCAATAAATCTGAACTGTTATGATCTGTTGGTTGCAATAAATCCGAGTTGTTTAAGACTTAGTCAACTTCTGCCACGCGTCCCAACTGTCGCTATATTACGAGCCGCATGAATGGTGTACCCTGGCTGAGCCACAAGAAGGACTGTCTCTATGATTGAGCCGCATGAGGGTGGTCTCATGACTGAGCCGCATGAGGGTGGCCCTATGGCTGAGCCGCATGAGAGTTGTCTCTTGACCGAGCCACATGAGGGTGGCCTCATAATCGAGCCGCATGAGGGTGGCCTCCTAACCGAGCCGCATGAAGGTCACAGGCGATCCGCATAAAGAACTTTATTGGAATTTGTAAACTGTGCCAGCTATCGTAAAGATTTTTTCGTCTTTTTATGAGCATGTCGCGTCTCTTTTTTATGTCAGAGCCATCATTTCTGTTAGAGCTGTCACTTTGTGTCAGAGCATTAATGGCCAGCTGTACGGAGTAATTATGGCCAGCTGTATAGGCCTATTTCGAGCCACATAAGGCCACGTGGCACCTCATGAAGCTTTCTGAGCCGTATGAAGCTCTCAGGAATTTTGAGCCGCATTAAAACTCCCTAAGTTTTGAGCCGCATGGAGTTTCATATTGATTCTGGGCCGCATAAGAATTACTATACTTTTTCATGCTTCTACAAGACCCCCTTCAAAGTTTTCTATTTGTAAAATTGAAATACTTTGAATAAGAAGCATTGGTATGTCCGCATAAGCTCTTCATGCCGCATAGACTTCTCTGGCCGCATAGGATTCTCTGGCCGCATGGGCTTCTCTGGCCGCATAGGCTTCTCTGGCCGCATAGACTTTTCTGGCCGCATTATGGTTTTCGTGCCACGTAGGCATCTCATTAATTGCTTTTGATTTGTTTTGATTTTTAAAGTCGTCTTTTGGATAGGATCCCAAGATTCGGCATTAAATATTTAGATTTGACTTGATTATTCTGAGCATTCTTTTTTTGCATGAAAGGGAATAGAAACCCAAGGGTCGGCTTTATCTTCTAGGCAGTACGAAATTCGAAGCGTCTATCGGTTCACAAGCCCCTGTCAGCCTATAAATATGAGCAATTTTTTTGAAGAGAGAGATTTTTTACTCTCTTTTTTCTTCAAGCTTTCGTACCCTAGTCGCCGTCTCTTCTCCTCTTTCGATCATCAATGGCTCCCAAGGCTTCCTCCAGTGCTGCAGCGAAGGGCAAAGGAGTTGCCTCTTTGTCGGCGATCTCAGTTCACCCCGACGTTCATCCTGCTATTGACGGTAAGAGCGTTGAGAAGAACTGCATGGATTCGAACCCTAACCATAATGGCTATGTCGTATGTTTTATGCGCGAGC
Source organism: Iris pallida (assembly GCA_029216955.1). Classification (NCBI taxonomy): domain Eukaryota; kingdom Viridiplantae; phylum Streptophyta; class Magnoliopsida; order Asparagales; family Iridaceae; genus Iris; species Iris pallida. The sequence continues at coordinate 27,907,427 of JANAVB010023800.1, read as the reverse complement.
CTTTGGCATATAATGCTCTCTTCATCTTCATTGAACTGTTTAAGTTCAATGTGATGAATCCGCATATGCTGTTCTGTATAGCCCGCATGAACGTCTCATGTTCGAGCCGCATGGGGTACGCCTCATGTCCGAGCCGCATGAGAGTTGCTTCATGACGGAGCCGTATGAGAGTATGCCTCATGTCCGAGCCGCATGAGAGTTGCTTCATGTCCGAGCCACATAAGAGTTTGCCTCATGTCCAAGCCGCATGAGAGACGTCTCATGGCCGCATAAGCACTTTATGAACCCGGCCGCATGAAGACCCACCAAACAGAGCCGCATAAGCTCTTATGAACTGGGCCACATGAAGACCCATCGAACAGAGCCGCATAAGCTCCTTATAAACTGGGCCGCATGAAAATCCACCATACAGAGCCGTATAAGCTCCTTATAAACTGGGCCGCATGAAGTCCCACCTAATCAGAGCCGCATAAGCTCAGAAACATTAAGTGGTTTTTCTCTGGCTATCTTTTGACTTCTTTCTTCTGTTTTTTTCAGTGAAGTTGCCAGTCAATCCTGCGGGAGGACTCTTGGTAGGTCGAGCCCAATCTGCTGTGGGTGTGAGGTTCGATCATTTAGTTGATTATGTGTCAGACCAGTTTCCCAAAGATGAACCTGATGAGAGGCTGAGAGATATCAAGAACCAGTCCTTCTACTTTCTCTCGGGCATGATGAACTCGGGGAAATTGGGGGAAAAACACCTGAAACCTGCATTCCTCTTTAGGGATGCCCTGACTGTAAAGAACCCCAATGTTTTAGATATATCTGAAAGTTGGAGTTTTTCTACTAACGGGATGGCGATCCACATTCCTCAGATGGATCGTCACTTCCCGCTGTCGTGGTTCAACATGCTGCCAATGGACAGAAAAATGGTGGAATCCTTGACTCCGAGCCGGCAGAAGATGTTCGTGGGTGATATTCACTATAACAAAAACTTGGGGTCGGTGGTCGCGAGCAAGACACCGATCAGCTGCTACGTAATGGGGTTGGCCCCGGGTAGCTTCTTAAATGTGTAGCCCAACTTCCGGTTCTCTCAGGCTGACACTTTTATGAACCAGCTTGCTCAGAAGGGGTCCTACCCCACTGGTCGGTTGGCGCTGCTGAATTGGATGAACCCCATCCCTTCGTGGACCAACTTGACCATGTGGATTTTGCGGACATACGAGAATCTCCTACACGAGATTTGCCTCTATTATTCCATTCGGAGCACCTGTTATGGTCTGCCCATAAACAAGAAGCTCTTTATGGCTCTTCTTGAAATGTACAACCGCCAAACGGGGACCTTCTTTACCCCTGGAGGGGAGATGGTGCTCGCTCTCCACGAGATGCGCGAAGTCTCCAAGCTGTCCTGGGAGACAAAGTTTTTGAGGCATATAATCCTACGAATGAAGAGTTTGAGGAGTTGGAGTAGCTGTTCCCGGACTTTGTGGCTGTCTACTGGGAATTGCTGTGCCACCACAGCACGTGCCAGGAGATGTCGAAGAAGAAGAACGACAGCTCGGAAGGGAACCTTCCTCATACGAAGGCCTGGCTCAGTTACCTTTTTAAGCTCGGCACCTCAGGCCGAGTTTCTCCCCGAAGTCCTCGAACCCGGGAGGAGGTGCAGGACCAGGTGTCGACTTCCAAGAGGGTAAAAACCACAGGCGACAGATTTGGGAGTCAAACTGACTCCTTTAATTATTTTTATCAGGATACCCAGAAGATGTCTGACAAGGCTCTCCTAGCGGGATTTCTGATGGTATGGCTGCAGAACTGCGTAGTTTCGGGAGGGGCTGGCTCTATTGAGAGAATCACCCGTAACTTTATCCTTCCTACGGTGAAGCTAGTCTTTGGGTCCAGACTAGCTCTCCTTCCTGCCATGGTATGCAGCATTCATCGTGGCCTCCGTACTTTTTCGTCCAAGGTCATTGCCCGTGATACGGCGAAGGACTTTGAACGAATCGAGCTGCCCTATCATTATATGATGGGGTGGCTGTTGATGCACTACCAGTTTTTGATGAGGCCTGGCCCAGAAGACGACGTAACTGCTGATGATGCTTTCATCTTCCAGTATCGCCGTATGCCCTGGGAGTGCAGTGTCACGTCCCGATTCGTAGAGTCATTTATTGACATATTTTATCTCTTGGAATCGATCGTCCTCGCTTGGGCGTGATGTCGTACAAGTCTGGTATTGCACTTGTACAAGGCAAAGATGGTACATAGGTGATAATTCTTCAAATAGGAACACATTGCAGCGGCAGAAGCAGATAAATTAAAGTTAGTGAGGACAATCTTTTACATTGAATAGAAGCACATCACTTCTTTATGGCAGCGGAGATAAAAGGATAACTTGAAGTCACACAAAGATATATATAGAACTTTATTCTCTTTATTGATAATTGAAAAAGTGTACAAGACTTGTATTGAAGTACAATGCTTACAACACATCTCACTTTACGTTGAAAGCCAACTGAGCAATACTACAAAGTCTACATTGATGCTTGGATACATTGGATTACAACTCGATATGCTGACTTGGCTTACATTCTCACTGGTACAACTGATTACAATGTTCTATACACTATGCCCTTTATAAACAAAAGACATCATCTTGAACAAGGAGAGCTTCTGTATGCCCAATAAATCTTCGATACCGCGGAACCAATCAAGCCAAATCTTCGTGTGTAGAATATCCCAAGCACGAGCACCTGCCCACAAAATGTGGGTCAGCACATCATCTATGTACTGGCGAGCAGAATCCAACCCACTCGCATAAACCAACATTAAAGTGTTCATTTAAGCAAGCATTTATTAGAATGATCTTTCTACTTGGAGCCTAGCATCAGTTTACAGTTCATGGGTAATAATTAGAGTGAAGCATGTAAACATATTGTTAATAGCATTCATATGGACATATCATTTTAGCATTCTTGGTGTTATCATGCAAAGGCGTCATTGAGGCATACTAAGTATTATCATGAAAAGGCATCATTGAGGCATCGTTAACATTAACATCTTAAACATGTTATAACCGTTCTCACTTCAAGCATCACTTAGCATGTATGTTGTGTTTGAGCAATGATTATAGTAAGGCATCTTTCTAACATACTGAATTTAACATGTTAAGCAAGATCTCAGATTAAAAGACTACACATAGCAACATTTATTTGGCATATTAAGCACGCACGTTAAACCAACACATACATTAAGTATCTCACATTTAAGTGATTTCTTACCAATAGCCAACTCCCTCGTACTGGCATAAAATACAGGTTAATTGTTACACTTACTCTGCCTGCACAAAATATTCATTAGCGTGTATCCTTACAACATGATCATTGGTGTTAGTGCACCATTTTCAGACGTTGCCATATAGGACTTCGAAAGGTAATCGGCGCGCCATTCCACCAGGTTGCGAGCCCGAATGGAATGTCCCGATACCACGTACCCTTAAAGTACGTTTACACTTCCCCCATGGTCGGACCGGTCCCCCTAACGTCCCGGGGTACCGTCCGAGGAAGCAGTCACCCCCTTGTATACAAGTTGTCGCTGACCATGCGAATGCGTGTCCGACTCGATCGTGATCATAAAGCAAATGGTGAAATATTGAAATAACTAAAGGCAACAGTGCATCATTCAACTCATCCATGTCGTTTTCAACGACTCATCATTTTCAATATTCTCATCATTCCACTTAGTGATCTCAACGATCCCAAGTCTCATCATTTCTCATTTATTGCTTCATTACAACATTTCTTATGGCATTCCTTTCTGAAAGGAATAAATCATATTTCATGCATCTCGATAGGACCTATAGCATTTCATTCATTTCATAGGGACAGTATTCTTTCTTTTATTGCTTATAAGGAAACAGACAACATTAACAGTTATGCAGAATGTACATGATTGATGTGTTTCTTTCAATTCTTTGTGTTAATAGCATAGCCAGTTCATTACTCATGTAGCATTCTCATAGCATCCCGTTACTCAAGATTTCATTCATTTCATCAATATTAAGCAACAGGGACATTATCAATTCATTCTCAGGCATCAAGTTATATTAGCAGTTCGAGTGTGATTCAATCAGCAGTTCAACATTCATGTCTTATTCATTTCAATAATTCTCAACATAGGCATCTCTATTATTCAGCAACTAAGACATGAAACATTTAGGGACAATTTACAGTATCACGTTATTCCATTTATTAAGCATGCAGGAATAAGGAGGAAGGAGGACAGTTCTACTTGCCTGCACCAAAGGGTCTTCCTGCTCCAATCCCGCTAAGCGTAGCTCTACCAGCGAGCCACGTTCCAATACCCATTCTGTCTAGCCAGCTAAGAGAGACTGCATTAGTCTCAATTCTCTTGATTCCTAATATAAGTCACGGTCCAACATTCTGATAGCATCCAACAAGCCAACCCAAATGCCTCGTGCGGAGCGGGGCATTACATGTAGTACTATGCCAGCCTGTCGGATGGCGTTGGAGAGAGTGGACATATACACCTTTGTCGTGTCTGTTCCTCATTTTACTGATGAAGAAGTGAATGGTGTACATCTTGATGGTACTGGGCCTCCCCACCTCTTGTCCGATAAAATGCTCCTCTGGTTGCTGAAAATCTGTCATGTATATCTGGTATATCGCAAGCGTAACTCTGTCTTCTTAGAGCCTTACTTACCCAGTCGGTTCTCCCGACAGTTTGGGTACAGTCAGATGTTCCTGGACAATCCCAGCTCCTGCCTGGGTTTTGAGGGTAGTGTCCTTGACGGCATCCGGGCTTGGCACTACTATAACACGGTTCACACCAGCACCAGCTTTTCTGTACCTGATGCTAGGGAGTCAGGGCAAATTTTGTACTTGGTGGCTCTGTACCATGTTATGGTGAACAAGCCCCCTCATGATTTTGACCCAAGTACTAGTTTTATTATTGGTACTGGCTTGCAGGAGAAGCCGAAAGGGTCCAAGACGAGGAAAAGGAAGGGGAACACGGTCGATGTGTCAGACTCGGAGTCCATCAACGTGGACGAGAAGGATGACCCTGATGACTTGTCTCTTCATCCTGCAGATGATGTGGTGGGCGATCAGCCCCCTGTTGCGCCTATTCCTTCACGAAAGCGAAGCAGGCATGGATTCGCTGTTGGCGGCATAACTTACTCTCTAAAACGGGCTGCGGTCAAGCCTTGTGAGCCAATCATTAGGGAGAGAAGCGAGGATGTTGATGCTGTTTCTGAGGTGAATCGAATAGCAACCATCTTTTTTAGCTCATCTTTTCTGTACTATGATCTGATCATTCTCCTTTTCTTTGTAGGCGTCAGGAGAAGTGGATTCTTGCGAGCCGGCTACTGTCTCTAAGGTTGACGCGGCTCTAGCCACTTTAATTGTAAAACCCCTAAATTTTTGGGAATATTTTTTTTTTGTTATTTAAAAGTCTTAAAATTGAATTTATGCAATTTATGATTTTTTAGAAATGACCTTAGCCATTGTTGAATTTTGGAGCACAAGACTACTATAAATTTTGGCACGGAAGATGTACCAGTGTGCCTTGACTAGTGTACTAGCCATGTCTGGGGAAGCCTAGCCATAGTGATGTCCAAACTAGGAAAACCAGACCAAGTTGTGAATTGACTCATTTAAATTATTTTAATATGATATTATTTTATATATTGATTTTTAGATTATCCAGTTGGACCAAACTAGTCCGAACGGGGCCCGGACCGAATTTAAGCCCATGCAGGCATATGGTACGACCAAGGTGGCCATGTAGACATATTTTATGTATATAGAGATATTTTCTAAATTATTTTAGAATTTTATGTACAATTTCTAATTATTTAATTATGTGTAAAATTATTGGTATTTTTATTATTAAATAATAATTTACAAAATTGTACATTTTTTGGACCCGGATAAGGGTGCGTGGTACAGTTCACCCATTGGAGCAATTTTATTATTTTATTAATATTAAAGTTATTTTGTGAACATTTAATAAATATGTCTATTAAGATATTATTATTATTTTGAGTTGATTTATTGTGAATTGAATTTATATATATATATATATATATATATATATATATATATATATATATATATATATATATATATATATATATATAAAATATATATATATATATATATATATATATATATATATATATATATATATATATATATATATTTGTAGATATGTTTAAATATATTCAATATTGGATATGTGACATTTAAATTGTTATTTGGATTTTTATATAGATTATGGTGTATATGTATGGATATATACATATACATAAATATATAGATATATATATATAGAAAGATTGAATAGAATTGATAAAGAGAAAAGAAAAAAATATAAAACAATGTGTGGTCGGCCCCACCATGTGGAAACCGACCACAACACACCAACATAAACAAACATCATTAGCCACCCACTTTTTCCACAAGAACAAAGCTGCAGCAGCAGCATTGTGCGGCCAAGCAAGGGCCGAACCCCCCTTCCTCCTTCTCACACACACACACACACACACACACACACACACACACACACATATATATATATATATAATTTTTATATATATATATATATATATATATTTGGAACGAGGTAAATTATTTCTGGAATCGCTCCCACTGGGATTCGAACTCCTGACCACTCGGGTCGCATGCATCTCTCTTAACCACTAGGCTAGAGGTCATTTGCTATATATATATATATATATATATATATATATATATATATATATATATATATATATATATAAGTTAAGTAAACTCCAATTCACATTCAACCGTAATCTTTTCTCATCTAACTCTTCCTCCTTCTTCCTCTCTCCTTCCTCCTACCCTCTCTCCGGCGTGCTGTCCGCAGCAGCAGCCCCGCCTCACGTTCGCCACGACGATAACAACAACAACAAACGACAACAACGACAGCAACATACAACAAGGTACCCAACTTCTCCATGCGATTTCTCCTCCAATTTAAATCCGTTTTTAGATCCGTAAATTCATGTAGAAAGTCCACATGACCCTCTTCGAGATCACCAGGTGGATTTTTACATGGCCATCCAACTTGCTCGAAAAATCGAGATGAAGTTGGAGAAAAACCACTTTTCTGGAATATTAAAAATTGTTTTAAAACATTAACTTGTCGGCCACTTTTCTTTCTGTACAATAGGATTTTGTAGAAAATAATCGAAGGCAATAAAAGACAAAATAACCGAGATTGTAACGCACCTTTTAGATTCACTTTTTATCTAGTGTGTAAAAAGTTACACGTTGTTAAAATTTCACGAAAAATTGTAAATTCTATTTTTAAAAAGTAGAAAAATACCCGATACGGTGTGCTCCCCGACAAACGGGCGACGTGGTCGCGCACTATACATATTGAAAGGCGCGTATGGATGTTGTCGACGTGTGGGAACTGACGGAACCCGATTTCGTTGCATGTGCGCGACGAAATCAGTGCGTATCCGTCGAGATACCCCTGTATCGACCCTTGCAAATTAAGTCACAACTTCGTGTACACTCATCAAATCGCGACGAAACTTGCGCCATTGGTCTCAAAATATTTTTTTGGTCCTGTGAGCCAAGCTTGGTTCAATTCTGAGCAGGTTGATCGGGACGCCATTTTGACGGGCCACAATCCCACTCAACGGATAATTTTGTGCAGGGCCCACCGGAATCCAAAATTGGACATACCATTGGGTTAGTCTCATCAAAACAAATCTGTAGATATATAGTTTGACGACTGTAGAGACCGTAGATATTGGCATGTATTTCGGTGCAAAACGGATCCAACGACGGACATCGTTTTGATCCAAAATTAGGAATTAGCCCCTGTTCTAGAATTTAACTTTTGGACAGGCATTTCCTAGGCATATTTTTTATTCCAAAATCGTTCGTGATGTTTGTTGCAGCATCCGGAGTCATCTGCGGGATTTGGCTTTTCTTGCTTCGTTTATTTGTCTGTTCGAGCTACTGGATTATTCTCTTTTGCACATAACCTCAGGCAAGATACCTTGCCATTAGCTGTTTATTTTACTTTAGCTCATATTCATGTATTTATTCATTAATTATTTTTTTGCAAAATAAACTGTGCTACACCATCATGATTAGATATATTTTTACGGTGTAGTTATATTTTTCGTACTTATTATTATTATGTAATTCAAACTTAGATTTAAGGGACCACCATTCGTGTGTTGCATTCATAGGCCTTGACACATTTTTTTTCCACCGGTATGTATAAGCCGTGCGATAGGAATAACCGCTAATAGAGATTGCATGCTTAGTTTTGACTTAGCGGTTAATAGAGGTTTTGTGTTGTAGATACAACATATTAGGCATTAGGAGGAAAGAACAGTTCCTTGATATATGGGCCACATTTACATACTGCTATTGTACCTGAAGCTCCGTTGGAGACGCAGGTTCACACTATTGTACTGATTCCCTCTGACGTTCACGGAACATTATGGACGTTTTCTTACTGATTCCCTCTAACGTTCGCCGAATGTTATGGACGGATTTTACTGATTCCCGATGAGAGAGACGATGCCACTGCTATACAGCCCGAGTGCCCATATGTGAGGGTTCGTTCTTTGTATATTCACTATAGTACAATTAGGTATCCTATTGCATGCATCCCTTATTTTCTATTATATATCACAGTTTATATGGCATGATATTATGTATCTTGTTACGTCCCTCTGAGGACCTGGTTATCTCTCCAGGTGTGTGCTTCTGTGATATTGCAGGTGTTCTAGTCGAGGTCGCGATCTTCTCTATTCATTCGGAGATGACGTGTTTTGGGTCTTTTTTTGCTACTCCCGCCAAATCATTTCCGTTTTCATGTATATTTTTCCTTACTGGTTGGTAGTAGATTTGACTCCGCCCAACGTATTATACAAAGACTTATTACAGTTGATTATATGATATCTTTTATTCTTTATTTGTGGATAAGATTAGATTACTCTTGGTTTACTTCATTTTACAGCTTATGTATTCATACAAGGTTTCCATATATTGGAGTATACTTCGTATGTATGCAGCTGGCATAGATACGTGCCTAGTCCTAAGTATTTTGGGACTGGAAAATTACATGTTTTTGTGGTGTTCCATGCAGGTCGAGTTTGTCACTTCGGTTACGTTACTGTACCGATGTGAGCCTACAACATAGGATTAGAATCTAGGAATCTCATCCATACAGCTTGACCACTTCCCTTGGCTTCAAATTTCGAACTCTCGTTCGACTTCCTTGAATTGCATCTTGTTTGATTTTTTTTTCTACCGTTGATTCTTATTTTCGTGCTTAGTGTCAACTAGGAAGATGACTACACTAATATATGCTCATAGGTCAAACACGTGGCTAGAATGGTTATATTGGCAATTGGAATACATTTAAGACTCTAATTGAGTTTAAAGGGTTTTTTTTTTAAAAGTGTGATTTAATAATTAGTAAGTTGTAAAGTAGAATATTACTAAGGAAGTTTTAATCTTGAGATTTCTAAATAGTAAACACAATATATATATATATATATATATATATATATATCTAGAATCTTTATACCATTGATTTAAGAAATTGATTTGATTTTCGAGTTGTGATATTTATGATTTATTGGGCTATAGCTATACAACTTTGAACAAATATAAAATTGATTTGATTTTTGAGTTGTGATATTTATGATTTATTGGATTATAGTTATACACCTTTGAACAGTTATAAATTTGGTTTGAAAATGATCTTAGATTTTAATTGTGGCAGAAGAAATTATTTAAATTGAGTCATACGAGTTACGGTTAATATGTTTATTAAAATTTTAATTTTTTTGTAGAAGTAATGATTTCTAAATTTTTGGTTTAAAATATTTGAAAGTTATGAAAACAATTTTTGAGAATTTTTCTTTATTTTAAATTGTGTCCTATGATTGAGGATTTACAAATCTATTTAGATTTTGATTAAATTTTTTTTGTGAATTTGGATATCAAATTTCGTTAAAAAAAAGATTTTACGGGACATTCGGCTAGGCTTGCAACCTACCCTGGAATGGTCATGGACGTGTTATCGAGTCGACACGCATTCGCATGGTCATGGACGTACTTGTACAAGTCTGAGTAAGTTTCCTCGAACGGTACCTGGGGCACCGGGACCAATTCGACCCGAGAGGAAACATCGGTCGTGCTATGGTGGCACGAGGTATTACGGGACATTCGACTAGGCTTGCAACCTACCTTAGAATGTTACGTCTTAATACCCGTTGGAAAGTCCTTTATGGTGCAGTTTCACCAACGACCATGTAGTCAGGATGCATGCTAACGAATGTTTTGTGCAGACAGAGTAAGTATATCATATTATCCTGTATTTTTATGCAGGTAAGAGGGAGTTGGCTGTCGGTAAGAAATCACTTAAATGTGATATACTCAATATATGTGTTGGTTTAACCTGCGTGCTTAACGTGCCAAATAAATGATACTATGTGTAGTCTTTCAATATGAGAACCTGCTTAACATGTTAATTTTAGTATGCTAGAAAGATGCCTTGCTATAAGCATTGCTCAACATAACATACATGCTAAGTGATGCTTGAAGTGAGAATTGTCATAACATGTTTAAGATGTTAATGTTAACGATGCCTCAATGATGCCTTTTCATGATAACACCTAGTATGCCTTAATGATGCCTTCACATGAATGCTACTAAGAATACGTTTACATGCTTCACTCTGATTATTACCCATAAACTGTAAACTGATGCTAGGCCCCAAGTAGAAAGATCATTCTATTAAATGCTTGCTAAAATTGACCAGTTAGTGTTGATTTAGGCGAGTGAGTTGGATTCTGTTCGCCAGAACATAGATGATGTGCTGATCCACATTTTTATGGGCAGGTGCTCATGCTTGGGATGTTCTACCCACGAAGATTTGCTTGATTGGTCCCGTGGCATCAAAGATTTGTTGGGCATACAGAAGCTCTCCTTGTACAAGATGATGTCTTATGTTTATAAAGGACATAATGTATGGAACATTTTAATCAGTTGTACCAGTGAGTTGTAATCCAAGTCGGTATATCGAGTTGTAATCCAATGTATCCAAGTATCAAATATAAGCTGTGTAGCATTGTTCAGTTGGTTTTCAACGTAAAGTGGGATTGGTCGTAAGTATTGTACTTTAATACAAGTCTTGTACTCTTCTTTAATTATCAATAAAGAGAACAAAGTTCTATATATCTCTGTGTGACTTCAAGTTATCCTTTTATCTCTGATGCTATAAAGAAGTGATGTACTTATATTTAATGAGAAAGATTGTCCTTACTAACTTCAATTTATCTGCTTCTGCCGCTGCGATGTATTCCTATTTGAAGAAATCAATTACGTACCACCTTTGCCTTGTACAAGTGCAACACCAGACTTGTACGACATCACGCCCAAGCGAGGACGATCGATTCCAAGAGATAAAATATGTGACTAAATGACTCTACGAATCGAAGCGTGACAGCAGGCCACCAAGATGACCCTAACGAGGTAGAGGTATTCCATACTAAATGCCATGTCACTCATGACCATGATAGTAGTATATACCCAAGTGTTGTTAGTCATCTACCAACATATGCGATTGTATCCCAATCTTGACTTACTCGACCTTTTTTCGTGACCTACTAACCGTTTGCGGATTGAATAACGAATTGATCGCTCCATAAGTGTATTCATCTAGAAGACTATCTTCTCACTAGAACTGTGTCCCTAAATTATTATTTTACTGGATTCCTTAATTAATTTTATCTCATGCTTTAACTTGATCTCCTTTATTATTGTGCATAAATTGTCACCCCATGAACTCCCTTTCTATTTGTGATCTTTTGGCGTCCCTTACTGTGACTTGGGGAGTACAACACTAGACTTTTCTACCAAGAAATTTCATATGTAAGGCCTAGACAAGCCCACCTTCAGGTAGATATATCATGTTCCACTAAAACACGTCTCCTTGTACTCTATTTTTTTATATGACTTTCTGGTCAAAATAACTAAACTATAACCTCTACCATGATACCAAAATATTTTTTGACTTCAATTAGAGATCCAACCCTAACTAACTCTTTTGACGCTATATGTGATTGTGTTCTACTTAATTCCTTAAATGCTTAAATTTGTACTTTATCTTGATTACTTGACCCATCGTCCCATCACACTACTAGGTTAACTCTTGTAAGTTGGGTAGAATACCTCACGGTCCAACAAAGCTTTTGTCCTTATGACCCATGTTGATAAGTTTACTCAGACTATAAATTTAGAGGACACTACTTAGCAAGCTAACCAAGCCAACTGCATAGGCCCACACTTCGGACAATACTTGATTTTAAAAGATCTTGGACTAATTAAATTCCTTCGATATTACCTCCCTTACTTATATTTCAACAACCCGATGCTGCTAATTTAGCCTTAGTTTTACAAGCTTATCTTTTTCGAGCTTGATCATGACATATTTTATTGGGTGCACCCACTAACATATTGTCTAATCAGAACCAGTGCATGATGGTCTGGTCAACCTATTGCACTTTGGTTCGCTTATCATATATTATTCTATGCAGATGGAGACATAGTTAAACCTGCATTAGAGTCTCATCCCGGCAGCATTGACAACTCTCTTTTGGATTATTTTTGTCGCCTATGAACTTCTTGTTCGTACTCAACAGCATCGTCTTGAACCCTTTATTGTTCTTATCTTTTACTTATTTTAGAGAGACAAGACACTGTACTTGATAGATAGACCTAAGGTATCAATCTAGTCATGTGGCTATATCCACGCCTTAAACTACTCCTTCTACCCCTCAACCCCATCTACCCTATTATTCATAAATTTCGAGGACAAAATTCTTGTAACTTGGGTAGGATCTAAAACCCCTATTTTTTAGGAATATTTTTTTTGTTATTTAAAAAGTCTTAAAATTGAATTTATGCAATTTATGATTTTTTAGAAATGACCTTAGCCATTGTTGAATTTTGGAGCACAAGACTACCATAAATTTTGGCATGGAAGATGTAGCAGTGTGCCTTGACTAGTGTACTAGCCATGTCGGGGGAAGCCTAGCCATAGTGATGTCCAAACTAGAAAAACTAGACCAAGTTGTGAATTGACTCATTTAAATTATTTAAATATGATATTATTTTATATATTGATTTTTAGATAACCCAGTTGGGCCAAACCAGTCCGAATTGGGCCCGGACCGAATTTATGCCCATGCAGGCATGTGGTACGACCAAGGTGGCCATGTAGACATATTTTATATACGTAGAGATATTTCCTAAATTATTTTAGAATTTTATGTACAATTTCTAATTATTTAATTATGTATAAAATTATTAGTATTTTTATTAATAAATAATATTTTACAAAATTGTACATTTTTTGGATCCGAATTAGGGTGTGTGGTACAGTTCACCCATTGGAGCAATTTTTATTATTTTATTAATATTAAAGTTATTTTGTGAACATTTAATAAATATGTCTATTAAGATATTATTATTATCTTGAGTTGATTTATTGTGAATTGAATTTATATATATATGTAGATATGTTTAAATATATTCAATATTGGATATGTGACATTTAAATTGTTATTTGGATTTTTATATAGATTATGGTGTATATGTATGGATATATATATATATATATATATATATATATATATATATATATATATATATATATATATATATATATATATATATATATATAAAGATTGAAAAGAATTGATAAAGAGAAAAGAAAAAAAATATAAAACAATGTGTGGTCGGCCCCACCATATGGGAACCGACCACAATTGTCACCCTCACTTTTCCAAGTTAGGGGTAAAATGGTAATTTTCCATTTTATAATATTTTTGGGAATTTTATTTCATGAATATTAATATTTAATGATTATAGGAGTCGGGTTCGAATTTTATCGCATTCCGAGTTAATTCGGGACTCCGGAGAATTTCGACTTGAGTTGTGATTAGCATGTTAATTAGCCATGGCCCACCCAAACTTAACTTTAGGTTTAGGAGTTTGGACTAATCCCACATGAGTATTTAAGCTTAATTATGATTTTTATTTAATTTTAGATAACCCACAAATCCAAATTTGGACTTAACTTAGCATAGAAGTTAAGGGAGGGACAAACTTATAATTTCAAGTGCCCCAACCCTTCCCTTTATGGTCAGCCACCCCCTCCCCATTTATTTCTTCTTCTCTACTTCAAAATATCACAATTTTCTTCTTCTTCTTCTCCAAGCTTTTCTCAAAAGTTAGAATAGGTTTTCCCTAGAAATCATCTCTAAATAATTCCTTTTTCTCCAATATTCTTCCATAGAACTCTTCCTCTATCCCAAGTAGTGATTCTCCAAGCTTTTGGGAGCAAGAAGTGAAGTGGGTGTGTCCTAAACAATTCGTTGTATCGGAGCCGTATCGGAGGACTTTCGAATCGGGAATCCATCTCCCGATAGGTACAACCTATCCTCTAATATATTCTTTTCATCATGTAATCTAGGTTGGACCATGTAGGATTGATTTCCATAGTTGTGTCCCTATTCGTGTCGAGTTTGAGTCCATTTGGAGTGTCCTAGGAGAAGTTAGAGTTTGTGACCGTGTCCTTGAGTTTTTCCCAAATTTGGACACATTTGAATAATTAGATTTGGCCTCTAAGTGGTTAGGCACTTTTAACTTCTTTTATTAGTGTTTGTGTGTGTGTGTGTGTCCATATACATATATATGTGTGTGTGTGTGTGTCCATATACATATATATATATGTGTGTGTGAGAGTGTTTATATATTTATGTATGTGTGTAGTGTGTGTGTTCATATATATATATAGATATACATATGAGTGTGTGTCCATATGAGTGTGTGTGTATATATATATATATATATATATATATATATATATATATATATATTTATATAAAAATATATATATATATATATATATATATATATATTATATATATATATATATGTATGTGTGAGTGTATGTGTGTATGTAGATATGTATGTGTGAGTGTGTGTATATATAGAGAGGGGATGAAAAGAGAGATTGTATATGTGAGTGATATATATATATATATATATATATATATATATATATATATATATATATATATATATATATATATTAGAGAATTAGAGAGATTGAGAGGGAGTTTAGAGAAGGAAATAGAGAGAAATAGAGGAGGAAAATGGAGGAGGAAAGGAGAAGGGAAGGGAGAGCAGCCCACAGCAGCAAGAGGGGGGCCAAGGGGCTGCTCTCCCCCCCAGAAACAGCAGTAGCAGTAGTAGAAACTGCAGCAGCAGTAGCAACATTAGCAGCAGCAGCCAACAGCAGTTTTTCCCTCTTTTGACCTCCGTAACCCCCCGTATATACCCCTATATGTATACCTATATATATATACTTATATATACCCTATATATTAGATATATATATACCTATTTAACCCTCTAAATAGCCCCATAAAACTAGTCCTAAGTATAGGTTGAAAATGAGATTGAATGAGTGAGTGAAATGTTTAGTTAGGATTTTGGTGAAGGGGTGAATTTGAGTTCCGTGATTCGGAACGCGTCGAAACTTGGAGGGGACCTAGCTAATGTGAAATAGAGTTTGCGGGTAGGATCCTAGGTGAAAATCGGGGTTGTATGTGTGATTAGGAGAATGGTATCGTACCGTACCATTGTGTATCTTGAAATATTCAAGATAACGGGTAAACAGGCGATACTGACCGTAAGATGGACTGGATGTCCACTTACCCTAGGAAACTTGGCAGGTATTGGTTGTATAGGCTACTACCCTAGGAAGCCCGGTGTGAAATTCCTAAGGGAAGGCACTTGGCGTCTAGTTAGAATTGTTAAGGGTAAATGTTTTAAGTGAGTAATCGGATAAATTCGAGATACGGGATTCGGGTATTCGGATTGACTTGAAACTTGGGTGGCTTATTGGGTACACCCTACAAATGTCATATTTGAACCGATTTTGGCTCGGTTGACCCAGAGTTGACTTTTTACCCAAAAGTCAACCGTGAGTCAACACTTTGTCTAGATTTGACCAAATCCAAACTAGAGTTGACCATTTGACCAAAAGTCAACAATTGGTCAACATTTGACCAGTTTGACCTAGGGTTGACCTAGAGTTGACCAGAGTTGACCAAGGTTGACCAGTTGACCAAAAGTCAACTATAGGCCAACTCTTGACACCGTTTGATTTGCTTTGACTTGTTTTGTCTTGCGATGACTGGTATGACCTAGGGTTGACTTGTTCTGACTTAGATTGACTTGATATAACTTGATTTGAACTAGATTGACTTGACAGGACTTAGTGTGACTCAGTGAGACCTAGTTTGACCTAGATTTCATATCATTCATTTATAAATCATCCTTAACTTTGTTAAACCTAATTTAACATGCAAATATCTCATCTTTAGATCTCTGATTACCACTTTGAGCATTGATATACCATACATCTCAGGACAGCAGGCGAGTACATTTACTGATAGTTTTCATTGTCTTGATATCTGCTATATCCGATTCAGTTGTAGTGTCTTACTTGATTCCAGTCACGATAGTTCACGGACTAGTATACGTTGGATCATGATATGAGATGTTGTTCCTAGATTTTCTTAGTATATATGTACATTTTCTATCTTGTTCCCTGTACTTGTATAGACACCAATATCTGAGAGGGAGTAGCTATCCTCTTAGGGAATCCCGTGTCATGACGTGTCATGTCCAGGTCCATTATACTACTCAGGGATGGAGAATTATTAGGGGTTATGTGATCAAAGCCCCATGTCACTATTTTGCTTGTGCCACTCTCACCTCACGTAGGGTGTAGCAGATACCTCCATGTCTATGTTATCCAGGTTGGCCGGTATGACTTTCCGTTGAGGTCATCGCGGATTGCCGGGCCAAGTGGATAACCCTACCATGTTTTCCTTGTCAATCACATAACGCTCTAATAATTCAAGGCACATTTTATATTTACTTATCTTATCATATATCCTGTTCTGTTCTACATTCAATACTTTCTCACCATGCTAAGATATTCAGTTACTCACATATTCTACATGTTTTGTATTGTACCTTGATTGGAGACTAAGTTTTGCTCGGAAGAAGGGTTACAATTCCGGTCCTTGTTTGGTTTAAGGGTTGTAGCTCAGCTTTCGAACGGTTCCTAAGTCTTCATATATCTTGTTCTTGTAGTTCATTATACTGTCTCTTATAGAATTTGTCAATTCACATGGAATTGCTGTTAGTGCTTGTACTTGGTCATTTTCCTGATAGGATACCGTTATGATATATTACAGATCACTCTGAGACAGACTGCTCGACCTATTATGGGCTCGAGCTAGATGGAGTAGTCCAGGACCGTGGCCTTATAGTAGAGCCACTAGACTTCGTTCTCCCAGAGTAGTGTAGGTTAGCTAGGTTTGACTGGACTGCGATCCAGCTAGTATTATCAGACTGTAGCATTCTATGTTATACTTTGAGACCCTGTGATGTTGTATATATCTGGGCTTGTGTTGGACACTGGACTTATTCCTTTTCATCTATCATATATTATCCTTCTGTGCTATCTACCTTAGTTTTATTCTGTGATTGAGACTGTATTGCTATGTCACCTCCACTCGGAGTGTATATACTGTACATGTACCTTTATACTGTTAGTCGTAATATTTACAGACCTTATATACAGCGTTGTATCGCCGATACTGCAGCGTAGGCTGGACGTACCCACTTCTCGTGCCCCTAATCAGGGTGCGGGTCGTGACACATTTTTGTGGTGGCCCACGCAGGTCTCGTGTCACAATTAGTGCGATCTCGTAATGGTGCTCGACTTAGAGTACTAATTACGAGCCTGCGATTAGGACATAGGACCTAGGATATGATAGGAGTTTCTCAATCACACCTAGGAAAACTTCTGATCTTTTGATTATCATGATTACTCCCCTTGTATTAAATTAACTGTCCTTCTTTGATAATATCTTCTCATGTGCCATATTGATCTTTTTGCTTTAATTCGTCTCCAGGATGACGAAAATGTACCCGCAGGCCACTAGATCGAGTAGCTTGCCCGAGAAATCTGACCAGGCTGAGGAGAAGGTTCACGAGACTGCCTCCAGAGATTCTACTATCCCGGAGGCCCTGGCAGTTACAGAGGGGGGTCTACCACCTCCACCCCAGAGGGTTTCGGTCGTCGTTCCAGAGATACTGCCGCCACCACCTCTGATACCGACGGATACACACTACATGTTCCTTCTCCTTCAGCAGATAATGGAGGCACAGCGAGCCCAGGCAGAGGCGTCGCAGCGCCAGACGGAGGCATCACACCGTCAGATTGAGATACTGAGGCAGAGCATGGAGGACTCGTATCAGCTTGTACTGGCAGCCGTGGAGAGAGTGGCACCGGGTACGATATAGGGCCCTACTGGCCAGCAGCCGTACCAGCAGCAGTCCAGGCCAGGGACAGTATTAGACTTTAGGAAGATGAGCTCCAGAGACTTCACGGGCACAGAGGGCATCATTTATGTAGACGACTGGCTAGAGGATGTGCAGCGGAGCATGGAGCTGGCAGAGCTTCCTAGAGGACTTCGGGTTTCAGCCGCAGCCAGCCGATTCTTTGACATTGTGCTGACATGGTATCGCACGGATCCTCGTACGTCGGTGAGAGGGCTGGCATAGGAGGACTTTCGGAGGCTCTTAAAGGAGAAGTTATTCCCGGACGTGGCTCTTACAGCATTGGAGGGCCAGTTCGTGGGTCTAGTGCAGGGGAACTCGTCGGTGGACGAGTATGTAGCAGAGTTCTTCTGCCTTAGCAGGTTCGCTCCCGATATAATCCAGGATGAGGGGCAGAAAGCTCATAAGTTCCGTAGGGGACTTATTCATGCAGTGCGCACACGCACCTCGGGTCACCGTGATGCGATGTTCGATCAGATATTGATGGACGTACAGATTACAGAGGAGGACTTCGGCCTCAAGCCGAAGAGGAGCAGTGATACCATGGGGGCAAATTCCAGTGCCGGACCGACCAACCACCACCATATTCAGCATCAGTAGAGGCCATTTCAGCAGCAGCCTCTGTTACAGATTCAGCAGGCACCAGCGCGTGCCCAGTAGCACCAAGGACAGGGCCAAAGACCGGCTACCCTATGCGTCTTCTGTGGAAAGCTGGGGCACACTAGAGAGGCTTGTAGGAAGAGGTTGGGCGTCTGTCTATACTGTGGGGTGCCTGACCACCAGCTGAGGGATTGCCACGCTAGTGGAATCCGAAGAGACCATGACAGAGTGCATCCGGCTAGAGGAGGCCAGCAGGGGCGTACTTTCGCCATGACCGTTAGGCCCACTTAGGCAGTAGCAGAGCAGATAGCAGGTTCCGATATTTCGAATCTCCTTTTCGCATTTGCCTTCTTATAAACTGTCTTGAACTTCAATTCTATCGGTTCTTTGATCGTTGGATAAAAATTATTCTTGTGATGTGATTCCTTCTAAGATAAGTCGTATGGGCTAGGTCGCCTCGATTATGAGATTTTAGAGTACTCTAGGGTCATGCTAGCAGGCATAGTGAGGACATATAGTCAGATTATGGTCGTATTTCACGAGTGTGGGAATTTAAGGTTTTCGCTGCCAAGCATGCGGCAATGCAAAAATTTTAAATACCATAATTCTAGATGTATGTACCGTAGTTGAGGACTCTGTGATTATCGTAGCCTTGCTCACTGGCATGACGGAGATTCTGATTATCATGATGATTGGACAGACGCATACGATTATCGATTTGCATAATTTTTGTGTTTACTTGTTTTAATTTTTGAGGATGATTCTTTTAAGGTGGATAGACTTATAGCACCCAGTTTCTATTTAAGAGTAATTTTAAATTTTATAATTTTAGTCATTTAATTCATGCTTTGATTTTTGAGATTTTAATCATTTTAAATTTTAAGCCATGACATGTGATTTTGATATTTTACTATTGTTTGGTTTTTATTTTGAGGACGAAATTTTTTTTAAGGTGGATAGACTTGTCACCCTCACTTTTCCAAGTTAGGGATAAAATGGTAATTTTCTATTTTATAATATTTTTGGGAATTTTATTTCATAAATATTAATATTTAATGATTATAGGAGTCGGGTTCGAATTTCATCGCATTCCTAGTTAATTTGGGACACCGGAGAATTTCGACTTGAGTTGTGATTAGCATGTTAATTAGCCATGGCCCACCCAAACTTAACTTTTAGGTTTAGGAGTTTGGACTAATCCCACATGAGTATTTAAGCTTAATTATGATTTTTATTTAATTTTAGCTAACCCACAAAACCAAATTTGGACTTAACTTAGCATAGAAGTTAAGGGAGGGGCAAACTTGTAATTTCGAGGGCCCCAACCCTTCCCTTTATGGCCAGCCACCCCTCCCCATTTATTTCTTCTTCTCCACTTCAAAATATCACAATTTTCTTCTTCTTCTTCCTCTCCAAGCTTTTCTCAAAAGTTAGAATAGGTTTCCCTAGAAATCATCTCTAAATAATTCATTTTTCTCCAATATTCTTCCATAGAACTCTTCCTCTATCCCAAGTAGTGATTCTCCAAGCTTTTGGGAGCAAGAAGTGAAGTGGGTGCGTCCTAAACAATTCGTTGTGTCAGAGCCGTGTCAGAGGACTTTCAAATCGGGAATCCATCTTCCGATAGGTACAACCTATCCTCTAATCTATTCTTTTCATCATGTAATCTAGGTTGGACCATGTAGGATTGATTTTCATAGTTGTGTCCCTTTTCGTGTCGAGTTTGAGTCCGTTTGGAGTGTCCTAGGAGAAGTTAGAGTTTGTGACCGTGTCCTTGAGTTTTCCGCAAATTTGGACACATTAGAATAATTAGATTTGGCCTCTAAGTGGTTAGGCACTTTTAACTTCTTTTATTTAGTGTTTGTGTGTGTGTGTGTCCATATACATATATATGTGTGTGTGTGTCCATATACATATATATATGTGTGTGTGAGAGTGTTTATATATTTATGTATGTGTGTGGGAGTGTGTGTGTTCATATATATATATATATATATATATATATATATATATATATATATGTGTGTGTGTGTGTGTGTGTGTGTGTGTGTGTGTTTGTGTGTATGTAGATATGTATGTGTAAGTGTGTGTATTTATATATAGAGAGGGGATGAAAAGAGAGATTGTATGTGTGAGTGATATATATATATATATATATATATATATATATATATATATATATATATATATATGAGAAATAGATGATGGAAATGGAGGAGGAATAGATGATGGAAATGGAGGAGGAAAGGAGAGGGAGTTTAGAGAAGGAAATAGAGAGAAATAGATGATGGAAATGGAGGAGGAAAGGAGAAGGGAAGGGAGAGCAGCCCACTTATACTCGCTGCTCCGGCCAGAAAATCAACAACAGCAAGAGCGTGATCTATACTCATCACAAAGCTGATAGAACTCACTCGGCCGTGCTGTCCTCCATGACTTCCTTCTCTACAGCATATCTCCCTTTCCTCTACTTAGGCTGCCCGTTGGTGTACGGCAGAGCCAACTCAGGGATCTTCGATCACATGGTGGGCAAGATTCGTCAGAAAATTACGGGATGGCATAACGCCACCCTTTCCCCAGGGGGGAAGCTTATGCTCATTAAGCACGTCCTTTTCTCCATCCCCATTTACACCCTTACGGTGTGCTCCCCCCCCACCAAAGTGCTCCATGCTATTGAATCCATCCTTGCTAAGTTCTTTTGGGGTCATCTCGAGGGGAAGAACAAGTATCATTGGGCCAGTTGGGCTACGATGGCTAAACCTACCGTAGAGGGGGGTCTGGGATTCTGCAGGCTGGCCCACATGGTCGACGCTCTATCGGCTAAGTTGTGGTGGAATATCTGCTCTGATAACTCGATCTGGACCAGGTTCATGCGAGCGAGGTACTCCAGATTCTGCCACTTAACTGAGGCATCTGCCAACAACAGATCCTCCGCGTCGTGGCGGCGCATCATCCGGGGCCGAAACCTTGCGGAACCCCACTTTCGTTTAACTCTGGGCAATGGGCGCTTGCAGGCCTGCAAGGAACGCTGGTTGGGAGACGATATCCTCAGGCCCAATGCTCTCACACCACCGCAGTGCGAGATCCGTGACTTATGGGATGAGGTCGCAGCTGGGTGGGATTGGAACAAGGTTCATGATTGGTTCGGCCTGGCGGCTTTGGCGAGCCTGACTACCTCTCATTTGTCGATCAAAGACGTGGAGGATGTGCTCAGCTGGTCACCCAACCCGGGTGGCGTCTTCACCCTGGCTTCTGCCAGAGCAATCATCAGAGGCCTCGAAGTCACGAACTCCCCTTCCGCCAAGTTTTGGCACACGTACATTCCAGTGAAATGGTCCATTCTTATCTGGCGTGCCGCGCGTCGTAAACTCCCCACGGACTATGCCGTCAAATCATTCGGTTGCTGTCTGGCGTCCAAATGCCACTGCTGTTTGGTTCCTCATCAGGAATCTGCCGATCACATACTACTCTATGGAGATTCTGCCTCTAACATTTGGACCCAACTGCAACACAGGTTCAATATGACGCCCATGACCGGAGGCATCAACGATCTGCTGGCCAGATGGAATGATTCTTACGGGCATCAGATCGTCGCTGCCGCCGCTGTTTGGGTATTATGGAAAAACAGAAACAATTCAGATTTGAAGGTCGCCAATTCCCACTCCAGCAATTGTACAGAGAGGTGGTTCGACAAATATTCAAGAGGAGGAGGTGTTGCACCCACACCTCGAACCAGTTTTGGGCCGTCCTGGACTTCTGACAGGGGCCGGACCGCGGGTCCTTTGGGGAATGGGTTCTCCCGCCTATCTTTCTGAAGCTCGGTCTCGTACCGTTTTGTGAGCTACCCCCTTTATTTCTCTCTTTATTTTTGGTCGGTTTCCGCGCGAGGCGCGCTTACTTGTATAGGCTAAGGCATTTTGCGCCTATCTTTCAATAAAGGTTTTTTTTCCCCCAAAAAAAAATAAAATAAATAAAATAAAAATAAAATATATATATATATATATATATATATATATATATATTAGAGAATTAGAGAGATTGAGAGGGAGTTTAGAGAAGGAAATAGAGAGAAATAGATGATGGAAATGGAGGAGGAAAGGAGAAGGGAAGGGAGAGCAGCCCACAGCAGCAAGGGAGGCCAAGGGGCTGCTGCCCCACCCCAGAAACAGCAGTAGCAGTAGTAGAAACTGCAGCAGCAGTAGTAACATTAGCAGCAGCAGCCAACATCAGTTTTTCCCTCTTTTGGGCCCCCATTTGACCCCCGTACCTCCCGTATATACCCCTATATGTATACCTATATATATACATATATATACCCTATATATTAACGATATATATACCTATTTAACCCTCTAAATAGCCCCCTAAAACTAGTCCTAAGTATAGGTTGAAAATGAGATTGAATGAGTGAGTGAAATGTTTAGTTAGGATTTTGGTGAAGGGGTGAATTTGAGTTCCGTGATTCGGAACGCGTCAAAACTTGGAGGGACCTGGCTAATTTGAAATAGAGTTTACGAGTAGGCTCCTAGGTGGGAAGCGGGGTTACGTGTGGGATTAGGAGAATGGTATCGTACCGTACCATTGTGTATCTTGAAATATTCAAGATAACGGGTAAACGGGCGATACGGACCGTAAGATGGACTGGATGTCCACTTACCCTAGGAAACTTGGTAGGTAATGGTTGTATAGGCTAGTACCCTACTACTCTAGGAAGCCTTGGGTGAAATTCCTAAGGGAATGCCACTTGGTGTCAAGTTAGAATGGTTAAGGGTAAATATTTTAAGGGGGTAATCGGATAAATTCAAGATACGGGGTTCGGGTATTCGGATTGACTTGAAACTTGGGTGGCTTGTTGGGTACACCCTACAAATTTTATATTTGAATCGATTTTGGCTCGTTTGACCCAGATTTGACTTTTTACCCAAAAGTCAACCGTGAGTCAACACTTTATCTAGATTTAACCAAATCCAAACTAGAGTTGACCATTTGACCAAAAGTCAACTATTGGTCAACATTTGACCAGTTTGACCTAGGGTTGACCTAGAGTTGACCAGAGTTGACCAAGTTTGACCAGTTGACCAAAAGTCAACTATAGGCCAACTCTTGACCCCGTTTGATTTGCTTTGACTTGTTTTGTCTTGCGATGACTGGTATGACCTAGGGTTGACTTGGTCTGACTTAGATTGACTTGATATAACTTGATTTGACCTAGATTGACTTGACAGGACTTAGTGTGACTCAGTGAGACCTAATTTGACCTAGATTTTATATCATTCATTTATAAATCATCCTTAACTTTGTTAAACCTAATTTAACATGCAAATATCTTATCTTTAGGTCTCTGATTACCACTCTGAGCATTGATATACCCTACAGCTCTGGACAGTAGGCGAGTACATTCACGGATAGTTTTTATTGTCTTGATATCTGCTATATCTGATTCAGTTGTAGTGTCTTACTTGATTCCAGTCACGATAGTTCACGGACTAGTATACGTTGGATCATGACATAAGATGTTGTTCCTGGATTTTCTTGGTATATATGTACATTTTCTGTCTTGATCCCTGTACTTGTATAGACACCGATTCCTAAGGGGGAGTAGCTATCCTCTTAGGGAATCCCGTGTCATGACGTGTCATGTCCAGGTCCATTATACTACTCGGGGATGTGGAATTATTAGGGGTTATGTGATCAAAGCCCCATGTCATAATTTTTCTTGCGCCACTCTCACCTCACGTAGGGTGTAGCAGATACCTCAATGTCCATGTTATCCAGGTTGGCCGGCATGACTTTCCGTTGAGGTCACCGCGGATTGCCGGGCCAAGTGGATAACCCTACCATATTTCCCTTGCCGATCACATAACGCTCTAATAATTAAAGGCACATTTTATATTTACTTATCTTATCATATATCCTGTTCTGTTCTATATTCAGTACTTTTTTACCATGCTAAGATATTCAGTTACTCACATGTTCTACATTCTTTTATATTGTACCTTGATTGGAGACTAAGTTTTGCTCGAAAGAAGGGTTACAATCCCGGTCCTTGTTTGGTTTAAGGGTTGTAGCTCAGCTTCCGAACGGTTCCTAAGTCTTCATATATCTTTGTCTTGTAGTTTTTTATACTGTCTCTTATAGAATTTGTCAATTCATATGGAACTGCTGTTAGTGCTTGTACTTGTTCATTTTTCTGACAGGATACAGTTATAATATATTACAGATAACTCTGAGGCAGACTGCTCGACCTATTATAGGCTCGAGCTAGATGGAGTAGTCCATGACCGTGGCCTTATAGTAGAGACACTAGGCTTCGTTCTCCCAGAGTAGTATAGGTTAGCTAGGTTTGACTGGACTGCGATCCAGCTAGTATTATCAGACTGTAGATTTCTATGTTATATTTTGAGACCCTGTGATGTTGTATATATCTGGACTTGTGTTGGACACTGGACTTATTCCTTTTCATCTATCATACATTATCCTTCTATGCTATCTACCTTAGTTTTATTCTGTGATTGAGACTGTATTGCTATGTCACCTCCACTCGGAGTGTATATACTGTACAAGTACCTTTATACTGTTAGTCATAATATTTATAGACCTTATATACAGCGTTCTACCACCGATACTGCGGCATAGGCTGGACGTACCCACTTCTCGTGCCCTTAATCAGGGTGCGGGTCGTGACAACAACACACCAACATAAACAAGCAGCATTGGCCGCCCACTTTTCCCACAAGAAAAAAGCTGCAGCAGCAGCATTGTGCGGCCAAGAAAGGGCCGAACCCCCCTTCCTCCTTCTCACATATATATATATATATATTTTATATATGCCGCCCACTTTTCCCACAAGAACAAAGTTGCAGCAGCTGCATTGTGTGGCCAAGCAAGGGCCGAACCCCCCTTCCTCCTTCTCACACACACACACACACACACACATATATATATATATATATATATATATATATATATATATATATAAGTTAAGTAAACTCCAATTCCCATTCAACCCTAATCTTTTTTCATCTAACTCTTCCTCCTTCTTCCTCTCTACTTCCTCCTACCCTCTCTCCGGCGTGCTGTCCGCAGCAGCAGCCCTGCCTTACGGTCGCCACGACGACAGCAACAACAACAAACGACAACAACGACAGCAACATACAACATGGTACCCAACTTCTCTATGCAATTTTTCCTCCAATTTAAATCCGTTTTTAGATCCGTAAATTCTTGTAGAAAGCCTACATGACCCTCTTTGAGATCCCCAGGTGGATTTTGACATGGTCGTCCAACTTGCTCAAAAAATTGAGACGAAGTTGGAAAAAAACCACTTTTCTGGAATATTAAAAACTGTTTTAAAACATGAACTTGTCGGCCACTTTTCTTTTTGTACAATAGGATTTTGTAGAAAATAATTGAAGGCAATAAAAGATAACATAACCGAGATTGTAACGCATATTTTGGATTCACTTTTCATCTAGTGTGTAAAAACTTACACGTTGTTAAAGTTTCACGAAAAATGGTAAATTCTGTTTTCAAAAAGTAGAAAACACCTGATACGGCGTGCGCCCCGACAAACCGGACGACATGGTTGCTCACTATACATATCTAAAGGCGCGTATGGATGTTGTCGACGTGTGGGAACTGACGGAACCCGATTTCGTTGCATGTGTGCGACAAAATCTGTGCGTATCCATCGAGATACCCCCGTATTGACCCTTGCAAAGTAAGTCACAACTTCGTGTACACTCAACAAATTGCGACGAAACTTGCGCCATTGGACTCAAAATATTTTTTGGTCCTGTGAGCCAAGCTTGGTTCAATTCTGAGCAGGTTGATCGGGATACCATTTTAACGGGCTCACAATCCCACTCAACGGGTAATTTTGTGCATGGCCCACCGGAATCCAAAATTGGACATACCATTGGGTTAGTCTCATCAAAACAAATCTGTAGACATATAGTTTGACGACTTTAGAGACCGTAGATATTGGCACGTATTTCGGTGCAAAGCGGATCCAATGACGGACGTCGTTTTGACCCAAAATTACGAATTAGCCCCTGTTCCAGAATTTAACTTTTGAACAGGCATTTCCTAGGCATATTTTTTATTCCAAACTCGTTCATGATGTTTGTTGCAGCATCCGGAGTCATCTACGTGATTTGGCTTTTCTTACTTCGTTTATTTATCTGTTCGAGCTACTGGATTATTCTCTTTTGCACATAACCTCAGGCAAGATACCTTGCCATTAGCTGTTTATTTTACTTTAGCTCATATTCATGCATTTATTTATTAATTATTTTTCTGCAAAATAAACTGTGCTACACCGTCATGATTAGATATATTTTTACAGTATAGTTATATTTTCCGTACTTATTATTATTATGTAATTTAAACTTAGATTTAAGGGACCACCATTCGTGTGTTGCATTCATAGGCCATGATACATTTTTTTCCACGGAGTTGTGAGTCGCATGTAGAACTCGGACATGCGTGACTGGCTGGCCACCGGTACGTATAAGCCATGCGATAGGAATAACCGCTAATGGAGGTTGCATGCTTAGTTTTGACTTAGCGGTTAATAGAGGTTTTGTGTTGTGGATACAACATATTAGGCATTGGAAGGGAAGAATAGTTCCTTGATGTATGGGCCACATTTATATACTGCCATTGTACCTAAAGCTCCGTTGGAGACGCAGGTTCACCCTATTGTACTGATTTCCTCTGACGTTCATGGAACGTTATGGACGTTTTTTTACTGATTTCCTCTGACGTTCGCCGAATGTTATGGACGAATTGTACTGATTCCCGATGAGAGGGACGATGCCACTGCTATACAGCCCGAGTGCCTATTGTTTGCCATTGATTGTAAAAGTACAGAACAATTATCGGAGGACTGAACTTAGACTCACAATACAAACTCGCTTGTACAAAGAAAGCCTAGGGACGAAAACCTAGGTACAGCAATCTAAGTACAATTGTTTATTTTAGATTCTGGGGGGTGACGATAGAGGCTCGGGAAGGCGATGGCAGCCCTGCCTTACTCCTTGGACGATCGGTATGCAGCCTTGGCTCCTTGTGAAAAAATAGTTGGCGTGGACGAAGAAGTGCTCTTTTTGCTCCTTTGTTGCTCTCCTGGCTTCTCTCTCTCTCTCTCTGTGTATTTTCTCTCTGACTCTGTATTTTTTTATTCTTTTGTTGCTCGGGGGCTCTGCAAAGAAATGATGCTGGCTATTTATAAGAGTGGGGTATGATCATTAGGGTTTGCTAATGATCATTTTTTTGAAATGTCGGCGCTCCTTCAATCTATCTGAACCCTTGATCGTGATTACACTGAATCTAGGCCATTAATGCGAATAGCACCGAATCTTGTGAGCAATTAATGTTAACTGCTTTAAATCATCATGATGGATGATACCAATGTCCGATTGCTCGCCACGTGTCCTATTGGCTTTATGATAAATGATATACCTTGATCTCGGTAATTATGATGATGACGTCAAATATATTTGTTGAGATTCGGTTAAATCCTTGATTGATCCGATGCCACGTGTTTTAATTGTAGGGCCTGCCAGAGCCGCATAGGATAGGCAAGACTTGAACCACAGGGAGGTGATCTTCATGAGTCGCATAGGACAATGCCTTATTGAGCCGCAGGGGATGAACTCTCAATGAGCCGCATATGCATAATCTCTACGAGCCGCATAAGCTAGCGTTGTATTGAGCCGCAGGGACTGGGCTCTCGGTAGGCCGCATATGGCTGATTTCTGCTGGCCATATAGGGTGACTTCTTAGTGAGCCGCATGAAGCTATTCTCATTTAAGCCGCTTGAGACGTGCCACGTGGCAATCTAGGACTGCTGTCGGATCGGGTCAGAGATTTTCTTCTTTTCCCGAAGAGTCTGTCATTATGGCAGAACCATTATGACGCTTTATGTCAGAGCCGTCACAGTCGTCGGGTCGCGTCAGGGCATTAAATGAGGCCACCACTCAAATGGCCAGCTATAGGGGAGGATCCCAAGGGGGAATGTGGCGTCGATCGGGCCGCATATTCCTGCTGAACCGCATACACTTCCGAGCCGCATGAGACTGAGAGTCTTCTTTGAATCGCATAAGGCAGCTCCTGTATGAGCCGCATGGGCTTCTTCCAAGAGCCGCATGGACCATTACTCTGATATTTTCCATGCTTCTACAGGACCCCCTTCAAAGTTTTCAATTTGTAAAATTGAAACACTTTGAATAAGAAGCATGGCCCTGTTCATGCCGCATAAGTATCTCAGTCGCATAAACTCATCTGGCCGCATAGGCTCTTTGCCACGTGTCCTGACTATGTGTGCAAATCTTCATTAAATGCTCTTGATTCATTTTTATTTAACGCCGTCTTTTGGGGGAGGATCCCAAGGGTCGGTTTTGCCTTGACCGAAGCGTTTTTGCCTTTATCTTTTGAAGCAGCGCGTAATCCGAGGCACAATCCGAGACATCTGTTCGTTTCGTGGGTCTCTTTCGCCTATAAATAAGAGTCGTTTAGTCTCTTGGGGGTTTTTTTACCTTCTCTCTTTGCTCGAATTCCCTGTTGCCGACTTTGTTCTTCGTCTTCTTCCTTCAACGATCGATAATGGCTCCCAAGAAGGCTGCTGCTGCTACGGGCAAGAAGGCCGCCTCATCTTCTATGGCAGCGAAGGGCAAGAAGGCCGCGTCTTCATCGACTGCGGCGGCGAACGTGGCGGCTCCTCCACCGGCTGGCATGCCTGCTTTTCATCCCGACGTCCACCCGCCTATTGCTGGTAGGACTCCTTAATATGAACCGCCATGGCTATGTCGCATATTTTATGCGCGAGCCTATATTTCCAAAGCATGCTGTGTGTCCGACTCATGCTCGGGCCGCATGGGGTATGACCCAGGTTTGAGCCGCATGAAAGTGGTTGCATAAATACTTCTTTATCAAGGCCGCATAAGCTCATCAGGATTTGGACCGTATGAGCTCTTTCAAACTGAGCCGTTTAAGCACATTTCGAACCGAACCGCATAAGCTCATCCTTGCTGGACCGCATAAGCTCATCCTCGCAGGGCCGCATAAGCTTTTTCGAGCCGAATAAGCTTATTCAAATCGGACCATATTCGCATATACTCCCTTCGAATCGCATAAATTCCTCCGCACTGAGCCGCATGAGTTCTTTCGAACGGAACCGTATAAGCTTAATCACACTGGACCGCAGGGGCTCTTTCAAACTGAGCCACATAAGCTCATTTGGACTGATCTGTACAAACCTTTTTAAACCGAGCCGCATGAGGCTATACTGAGCCGCATAAGCATCATGTAGTTTTGTGTTTCAGCTATCTTTTTGACTTGTTTCTTTTGCCTCTTCTTCAGTGAATCTGCCCGTGAATCCTGCGGGGGAACTTATGGTAGGCTCCTGTCAGTTTGCCTCGGGCGTACATCGGGATGACTTAGTTCGTCAAGTGTCCGAACAGCTGCTTGTTGACGAACCTTTGGAGCGACTAAATGCTATCAGGGTTCAATCTTTTCAATTCCTTGGCGACATGATAAGCTCCGGGCAGTCTGATGGGAAGTATCTTAAACCGGTCTTCCTTTTTGGGGATGCATTGGTCATAGAAAACTCCTGATTGCTGGATGTTTCCGAGAGTTGGGATTTTGACCTGGACGGGATGCCAATTCACATCCCTATTATGAAGCGCCATTTCCCTTTTGAGTGGTTCAATATGATCGTTCTGGATAGGCAGATGCCGGACACCTTCACTCCAACCCGACCGGGGATGTTTGTCGGTAACATCCGTTATAACAGAGCCACTGGGTCAGTATGCGCGGTCAAAGATCCGGCCAGTCGGTCCGTGATGGGGTTAGTTCCGAGTACCTTCATCAACACCTCCGGTCATAACTTTTCATTCTCCCAGGCTGATACCTTCCTGAGTCAGCTTGCTCGTAAGGGGTCCTATCCTGTTGGCAGGTTGGTACTGCCGAGCTGGTTACACCCCATTCCCCCGTGGGCTAATCTGACCTCATGGATTCTACGGAAGTACGAAGAATTTTTGCGAGGAGTCAACCTTTATGATGCTATCCGGGGTACCAGCCACGGGTTGCCCATAAATAAGCCACTGTTCATGGCCCTTCTGGAGATGAACAACCATCGGACGGGGACCTTTTTCACCCCCATTAGAGAATTGGGGCTCGCTCTTCACGAGATGTATGCTGTCTCCAAGCTCCCCTGGGGGGATGAACCCTTCGAAGTGTACACTCCGACGAATGAGGAGCTCCAAGATTTGGATCGACGATTCCCTGGTTTCGTCGCCGTGTATCAAGAACTATTATGCCATCATAGCACCTGTCACCGGACGACTATCCAGAAAAATGACAGATCGGAAGGGGACTCTCCCCATACTAAATTTTGGGTCGCGTACCTTTTCAAATTCAGCGCGGCTGGCCGGTTTACTTCCCGAGATCGTTTAACTCCTAGGGAAGTAGAGGCCTTGGTGTCGACCGCCAGGAGGTCGAAGTCTAAAAGTGAGGTTTGGGAGCCAGATTGACTCCTTCAGCTACTTTTGTTATGGTACCCGGCAGTTGTCAGAGAAGGCACTCTTGGCCGGGTTTCTAATGGTATGGCTGCACAACTGCGTGGTCTCAGGAGGGGCAGGTTCTATTGAGAGGATCAGTCGCCACTTCATTCTTCCTACTGTGAAATTGGCCTTTGGGGTCAGGCTGGCTCTTCTTCCTGCCATGGTGTGCAGTATTCAGCATGGTCTCTGCGCCTTCTCGTCCAAGTTCATTGCTCGTGACGTGGCAATGGATTTTGAACGTGTAGAATTGCCTTATCATTACTTGCTGGGATGGCTATTGCTGCATTATCAGTCCTTGATGAGGCCTGGGACGGGAGATGGCGTTACAGATGACGACGCATTTCTTTTCAAGTATCACCACCAGTCTTGGGAATGTAGTACCATGCCGGCGTGTCGGAGGATGCTGGCGAGGGTGGACGGGTACAATTTCTTCGTGTCCGTTCCTTGTTTCACTGATCAAGAGGTGAGGAGTGTTCATGTTGATGGGGTTGGACCTCCTCATTTCTTGCCTGAAAAGATGCATTTCTGGCTGCGTAGTATTCGTTCGGCGCATCTAGTTTACCGGAATCGCAACACTGTGTACTTGGAGCCCTACTTGCCTAGTAGGTTTGCCCGTCAATTTGGGTATAGTCAGCTATTCCTCGGGCGCCCCAGTTCTCACCTGGGATTTGAAGGTAGCATTCTTGACGGTATTAGGACATGGAGCTACTTTGACACCTGTCATACTCGAACTAGCTTCTTGGTCCCTGCCGCAAACGTGATAGGGGAAATCCTGCATATGGCGGCCCTATATCATGTTACGGCGAATCCTCCTTCCCTCGATTTTGACTCGAGGATTAGCTTCATTGTGGGCACTCGCCTGACGGAGAAGGCTACGACGTCGAAAGCAAAGAAGAAAGGGACGAATAGAGTTCCCTCGCCCGATTCCGAGTTCTTCGACACAATTGAGGAAGACAACGAGCGGGACGACGAGGACTCCCTTTCTTCGGATGACGAGACAATGGCGGGTCAGTCTTCCGTCATGGCAGGTGACATGATGACGGATCAACCGTCGGCTGTATTTGATGAAGCAGTGGACCAGTTACCATCTGTGTCGGAGGTGGTACGGGTAGATCTACCGCCCGTCATGCCTGGTCCCTCACGTAAGCGAGGCAGGCGTGAGTCCACTGGCGAAGGGGTAACTTTTTCTGTAAAGAGAGCGGCGGTCGGTCCCCGTAGACTGCTTATTACGGAGAAGGGTGAGGATGTAGACGGCATTCCAGAGGTAAGTCGGAGCCTTTTCTTTGTTGTAGTTTTCTTCTTTTCCGAAGATATGACTCAATTACTTTTCTTTGTAGATGTCTGGTGAACCGTCCTTTCCTGAACCGTCTATTTTCCCTGGAGCTGATCCGGCCCTTGCTGCTTTGATTAGTAGCATGTGCGCCGCGATCCTTTCTGTGGGTGCTCTCTCAACGGTGGCTGGAAGCTCCAAGGTTGCTGAATCGGCCCGGGGCGACGAAGGTTTCTTTGGACCCGTCCCTGAAACTGCTGATTTTCAGCAATGCGACGCTGATCTCGGTGCGCCCCCTCCCGAGGATGCAAGGGCGGAGGAGTCTATTGTACATGACTCGGAGGCTGTTGGTGAAGGGGCTGTGGTGGCTGCAGGCGAACCTCGGCCTTCACGCTCCTCCACTGGTAAGATAAGCCAGATATTGACTAGTGAGGGGGCTTATTTACTCTATCAACATATCCTCCTGGTCAAATCGATTCATGGTTGTCTTGGCCCTGCAGGTTGTGACCCTTTGCTTCCCACCGTGGATGTTCTTGGGGAAGGCTCGGCCTACCGTGATACGGGAGAAAGGAGCGTTCCCTCTTGTTTGTCGTCCCATGTCGAGGAGCCTTCTGCCAGCTCTAGGCCGACGGGAATAGAGTTGGCGATGGTCTCCGCTGCATCCTCTGCAGATTATACGGCTCCGGGGACCGACCTCTCGACCCTGCCGAGTATTCAAATTTTGCAGGCTACCGAAGAGGAGTTGGCCACCGTTCAAGCGTCCTTTTATGCGGAGCTGGTTTCTCTCGTAGCAGGAGTGGCATATTCTGTTGCGTCTTCTTCGGTGCTGCCCGCCACACTCCCATTGACACCTGCCTCCACGGAGACTCTGGACGAGGTGACACAGGACGTGGTCGACATTTTCTATCGTCATTTAAAAAGGGGCGTAGATGCTGCCATAGGACGGGGGACCCCATTTTCTTTATCTCTTCAGTGCGCTCGGGGTCAGATTACAACCTTGAGGTCCCTTCCTGGCGGGGTGGGATTGGCTGCACTGCTGGAACCTAAGCTGACGAAAGCTGATCAGCTAGTGACCCAACTACTGGCGGTACGACAGGCGGGCTTGCCTGCTGCGATCGAGCGGGAGCGGGGCTTCCTCATTGCTGCTCGGGATCGGATTAAGCTAGCCCGAGATACTGTTGGGCCAGTTGTACGGGGGGACCTTGATAAGTTCTCCGCTTCGTATGACCAACTGGGTCGTAGGAGTCAGGCTTGCCGTGCTCGGGAAGAGTCCTCTTCTCGTGGAATTGCTGATACGAAGGAGCGAATTCTTGGACTCCAGAGGCAACTGGCCTTCTTAGAGTCAGAGCTGGAGGCTGTTCAGGCGGAGCAGGAGTCGATCGTTCGAGAGGCCGAGAAGGTTTCCCGATCTTCCGATAACCTGGAGCGGGCCTTTAAGAAATTTGAAGATAACTGGCAGGCTCACGCTCATCTGGAGGATGAGGCAGTGCTGACCTACGAGGCAGAGCGTCGAGCCTCCCAGAGGTTTGAACGGTCGGTTGTTTTGCTGACAGACCGTCTCAGGGCGTTATGTGCCCCAGAGCAGTAATCAGCTGTCTGTTTTCTTTGTTTTCTCTTTTTTTTTGTAAGGGATGTGATACCAAGTGAAGTGGTACGTTGAATTTTGAATAAATGAGCATGTTTCAACTCATCATCTCTTTCTTGTACTTGTGGCGTCTGTAGAATTGGACTTGCTGGGGGATTTATTTATGGACCTGTTATCCTAGGCGTACCTTGGTTTTAGGTACGGATAACAAGTTTGGACAGGATGTCTAGAACAATGGACGTTCTCGGTGTTGGAAAAAAAGAATACCGTAGAGCAGCTGGGCTCCCGGGGCATGGTGGGGTGGTGGATTTATGCTAAGAAGCTTAGCAAAGGAATATTTGTGGACCTATTATCCTTGGCGTACCCTGGTTCGGGATACAGATAATAGGATGAAAGAAAAACCAACATATTTGCTCAGAGGTTATGAGGACATGGCAAGCATGAGGGTTTTACCGTAGAATCTTCCTGCTCAGAGGTAATGAGGACATGGCAGGGGAGGTTTCACGGAAGATATTCGTGGTCAACAGTGGACATTTGTGGACCTATTATCCTTATCGTACTCCGGTTGTGGGTACAGATAATAGGTCGAAAGGAGACCGACATACTTGCTCAGAGGTAATGTGGACATGGCAAGCATAAAGGTTTCTTCGACGGAGCCTTCCCACTCAGAGGTAATGATGACATGGCAGGAGTGGGCTCAATGAAGAGGGGGTACATAGAACGACTCAGAGATAGGAGAACGTGAAAGTTTTATGTGAGGGGCGGTTTGTTTTTGGTGGAAGTAAAAACGACTCAGAGGTAATGAGGACATGTTCGTTTTCGAAAATTTGCGGATCGATTACCCTTTTTGTGCACTGGGAGTGCGGGTATTGGATCATGAGGGAGGATCTCTTCCGGGAAGAAAGATCAGAGGTATAATCATACGTGACTTACTATCTGAAAGGGTGACCGGAATGTGAGTTCAGAGGCACCAGCGGGTACATAACTCGGTAATTTAGAATATTGAGAAAGTGTGAGTCCAGCGGCACCAACGGGTACATGACTCGATAATCTGAAGGAAATGTGGGGGTGAGTTCAGGGGCACCAGCGGGTACATGACTCAATAATATGAGGGGAATGTGGGGGTGAGTTCAGGGGCACCAGCAGGTACATGACTCGATAATCTAAAATGTTGAGGGTGTAA
The DNA here is from genome assembly GCA_029216955.1 of Iris pallida. NCBI lineage: Eukaryota > Viridiplantae > Streptophyta > Magnoliopsida > Asparagales > Iridaceae > Iris > Iris pallida. Next base: position 27,871,738 of record JANAVB010023800.1, on the reverse strand, counting down.
GTTCAGTGGTACCAGCGGGTACGTGACTCGATAATCTGAAATGCTGAGGGTGTGAGTTCAGTGGTACCAGCGGGTACATGACTCTAAGACCTTGTAGCGGATGTCGTTTAGACATAATATTTCTTCAGGAACTTGCCGTTGACGGGCAGCATGAGCAAGTCTCCATTTTGTTTTGCAAGGCGGTAAGCACCGTTGGAGAATACCGTCTCAATGATAAATGGGCCCTCCCACTTTGGCTGGAATTTGCCGGCGGTCTTGTGAGTTATGACCATTGGCCTCCGGACTGCCAAGACGAGATCGCCTACCTGAAATGTTCTGATTTTGACCTTCTTCTTGAAGGCTCCTGAGATGCGTACTTGGTATAGCTCGATCCTTTGCTGAGCTAGGAGGCACTTTTTATCTAAGGCCTCTAACTCTTGCAACCGACGTCGGTAGTTATCATCGGTTGTCAATTGATGTGTGAGGGCGACACGTAGTGAGGGGATCTGTGTCTCCAAAGGGAGGACTGCCTCACTCCCGTATACCAGGGAGAATGGTGTATTTCCGGTGGCTGTTCGGACCGTGGTACGATAAGCCCATAAGCACTCGCCGAGCTTCTCATTCCAGTCACGTTTGTTGGAGGAGACAAACTTCTTGAGAAGTTTGATGATTGTTTTGTTGAATGCCTCTGCCAACCCATTTGCTGCCGGGTTGTACGATGTCGAGGCGATATTCTGATTACGGTTTTTATCGCAAAACCGATAGAATGCGTGGCTTGCAAACTGCGGACCATTATCATGGATGATCCTTCGGGGCAGTCCAAAGTGGTAGATGACGTGGTGTTTAAGTAAGCTGATCACGTTTAAAGTCTTAACTTCTGCGAGTGGGACAGCTTCTGCCCATTTGGAGAAGTCATCCGTGATCGCAAGTATGAAGCGATGTCCTCGGAAGGAAGGTGGGGTGATTGGACCAATGATGTCCATTCTCCATGCTTCGAATGGCCAGGATGCCACCGTCGGATGTAAAAATTTGGATGGTTGGTGAATGAAGTCCGCGTGGACTTGGCAGGCTTTGCACTTTCTAGCATAGTCTATCGCATCTGCCACCATTGTGGGCCAATAGTAGCCCATTCGGCGGAGGCGGTCTTACAGTTTCGGGCCGGGCTGGTGGGCCCTGCAGACACCGTCATGGGCTTTTCGTACGGCTTCTTTGACTTTTACGTTTGACAGACACCGAAGCAATAATCCGTCGTAGGAACGGCGATACAGCATTTTTGTCTCTGTATCGTAGAAGAATCTGAGAGAACGCCTTCTGATGGAAGTGGCTTCCTTTGGGTTCTCGGGCAGGATGTCGTAGACGACGAAGTCGATGAATGGTTGTCTCCAATCTGGGGCGTCATCGATCGTCTGTGCGGAATAACTCGCCACGAATTGCACATTATTTTTGGAACAGACCAGTTCGTGGCCTATCACATCCACTGATTGTCGATCATAATTCGGAACTGCTAGGGAAGCGGCGAGACCAGCTAGGGCATCAGCTTCAATATTTCGGAGTCTGGGGACGTGCTCGATGAAGAACTCCTCAAATGCCGAGATGATATTGATCGCTATTTGATGATAAGGGATCATGTCTTCATGGCGGACCTCGTACGAACCCCGGATCTGATTGACGATTAGTTGGGAATCATCGTATGCTTCAAGGTATTGTACCCCCAGCTCTCTTGCAAGTTGGAAGCTAATGACCAGAGCGTTGTACTCGGCCACATTGTTAGAGCAGGGTTCAGTGAGGGAATAAGCGTGGTTAATCACCAATCCGGAAGGAGAGATTAACACTACCCCGACTCCGACGACTATATTGCCTTTAGGTTCGGTCTTCGAAGCGCCGTCGAAGAACATTCGCCATATATTTTCGTGAGAGGTTGTATGCGAGTCGGCGACCTCATCTGGGATCTCTTCGTATATCCTGGAGGACTCCGAGCCTGGGTGGGCTGCCAAGAAATCTGCCAGGGCTTGACCTTTGACTGCCTTTTGGGGGACGAAGATCATATGATAAGGGGATAGCAATATTGCCCATGTAGCATGTCGAGAGCTGAGTGTCCCTGGTTTAGTCATGAGGACCCTTAGAGGGTTGACTCGTGATACCACATGTATCGTTTGTCCGGCGACATAGTGTCGCGTTTTCTGAATGGCGAACACCAGGGCGAGGCATTCCTTCTCCACCGCGGTATATCGATGCTCTGGCCCAGTAATCATTCGGCTGAGGTAATATATCGCCTGTTCATGGCCTGCATCGTTATTCTGTGCTATCAGAGCATCGAGGGAGTGTTCCATTGCTCGTACATAGAGCAGAAATGGTTTTCCAGGGACTGGGGCTACCAAGACCGGAGGATTTGACAGATATTCTTTGATGCTATCGAAAGCACGCTGGCATTTCTCGTCCCATATGAATGAGACTCCTTTCTTCATGAGGTGCGTGAATGGTCGGCATCGCCCGGAGAGGTTGGAAATGAACCTTCTGATGTAAGCTAACCTCCCTTGAAGGCCTCTGAGTTCGCGAAGATTTCTCGGGGGACCCATCTCCATGATTGCTTTTGTCTTCTCGGGGTCTACATGGATGCCCTTTGCAGTGATGATGAAGCCTAAGAACTTTCCGTTGGATACGCCCAGGAAGGACTTTGTAGGGTTCATTTTCAAATTGTGCGTTCGTATTAGGTCGAACACCGTCCTTAGATCCTGCAGATGGTCTCCTTTGCTATGGCTCTTGACGGCTATATCATCAATATTATACTCCACCGTCTTACGTAAGTGGTCTCTGAAGATGATGCTCATAGCTCTTTGATATGTGGTGCCAGCATTCTTTAAACCGAAGGGCATGACTGTGTAGCAGTACGTGCCAATCGGTGTTCGGAATGATGTATGCTTTTCATCGTTAGAAGACATTTTGATCTGATTGTACCCCGAGAAGCCATCCATGAATGACATGCATTCGAAGCCGCAGGTGTTGTCGATCATGATATCTGTGATAGGAAGGGGAAATTCATCTTTGGGGCATGCCTCGTTCAGGTTGCAGAAGTCGATGCAGATTCGAATCTTCCCATTCTTCTTGAGGACGGGTACTATATTGGCGACCCATTCGGGATGTTGCTCCTCACGAAAGAAACTGCTGGCTATCAATTTGTTGACTTCAGCTTCGATTGCATCCATGATTCCTGGACGGAAGCGTCGCTGCTGTTGCTTGACCGGCTTCGCGTCTGGTCGAATGTTAAGTTTGTGAAGAGCGATGTCAGGATTTAACCTTGGCATGTCTTCATAGCTCCAGGCGAACACATCAATGTACTCTCTGACAAGTTCTAACAGCGACTCCCATTCTTCGTCGATGAGGCTTTTACTGATAAAGATCGATTTTGGAGAAGATTCGCTGCCGAGATCTACTTGTATGACCTCATCTTCTGTAGGAGGTTCTCTCAGTTCGAACCGCTTTTCCTATTGTGCGTCTAATTGCTGGGCCCATGGCTCTAGCTCGAGGATTTCGGGGATGTCTTCGTCTTCCTCGTAAGCGTCGACGAATGCCATGTTGACTGACATGACTTGTCTGAACACATCTCCGATGCTGGTATCTGAGTCGGAAGTCGGTGATCCGGTTGAATGTGACTGCCAGTCGCATTCTTCATCTTAACTCTCAGGGGTCGTAGTAGGCATTACATACCCTAACCCGCATCGAGTTTTGTTATAGTAGTTCCGTGGTTTGCCCGCCGGGACTGGCGGCTTTAAAGGTAATCGTCGCCCAGTGCCGTAGTTCAATCCTGGTGTCGTCTCCAGATTATACCCCTGTTTCTGCATGAGATATTTGGATTGAGGGCTATAGAGATACAGAGGCAGTCTCCCGACATCTGACCCGAGGTCGACTTCTTCTATGGTGAGGGAAAGCGGGTTGTTCATCCGACCGAAGATGATCGGATGATCTTCTCCCTCGATTATTTGGTAAGCGTCTTCTACTGGAGTAAGCCGGATCGCGGTGTACATATTTGGCAGACTAGCAACCCCCAGTTTGGCATTTAATGTGGGGCGAGGAGTGGCTGGTTCGCTAGAAATGTCAGACCTTGCATCGAGGTAACAATTATTCTTGGGAAGACGTATCGTCATGGGCCTGTCAGAGGGGTTGAGCTTCCCTGCTTGTGGTTGGCTGACTCTTGGTAGCTTGGTTGTCAGTGGCTCTGTCGTGGGTCTCGGCACTTGGCCGGACCTTGGCAGCCGGATTATCATTTGCCCCTCTTGTGCCGTAAGGCTGATTGCATCCTTACGCAGAGCGGCCGTAAGGGGTACAAATTTGCCAGGTTTGTGAGCTTGAAGGTGGATCGTCAGAGGTTCTTCTGATTCTGAGGCCGTCTCAGTTCGAGCCTGTACATCTTCATCCAGGTGCCTCTTCGACTTCTCGTATAAGCAGGAGTCCGAGTAGTAGGATTCGACTCCTTTGAAGGGATTAATATCAGCTAATTCTGTCTTTACGAAGACATATTTGTCAACGTATTTGAAGCACTGGTGTAGCGTGGAAGGCACGATCATATAATTGTGTATCCATGGGCACCCCAAGAGAATGTTGTAAGAAGTGTCTGCATCTATGACGTAGCAGGTGACTTCGGATTGGAGGTCGCCAATTTGACACTTCACACGAATCTTCCCAATAGGGTAGCTCCTGTCCGAATTGAAACCGCTGATGGCGGTGCTTGTAGGTGTCAGGCGATGCATTGGGATGCGGAGATGATGTAGCAGACCCTTCGGAATGATGCTAATGGAGGAGCCAGGATCAATATACATCCGATCCACCTTCACGTCGTCGATGTATCTCGTGTAGTATAGCGGGCGATCATGTAGGTTGGTTTTGATGAGCATGTCCTGCGGAGTGAAGACGATGTTGGGCATTGCTCCCGTGCAGGCACTGTCTTGGAGATCCATGGGTGAGTCCTCCCCGGTGAGGTTGGATTGAGCGAGATAGGCATCGGCATTTTGGAGTGCTTCGCTCAATGCAATAAGAACGTCCTTGGGGAGCCTTAGGAGTTCGTATAATGACAATTTGGCCGGAGTGTTAGCCAATTGTGCTAAGATGTCTAAGTTGTAGGGCCTCTCTAGCCCTTGAGCTGCGTTCTTTCGGAGAGATTTATCGAAGCGAGTCTCCTTCGGCCTAGGCTTGTCGGTCGTCGAAGGCTGAGCCGGTCCCGGAGCATCAGTTGTAGTGGGTTGATGATTTTCAGCTGGACTGTCAACCACAGGTTGGGATTGCGCTCCAGACTGCGTGACGACGGCTGTAGCTTCCTCGTTGTCTACTAAAATTGTGCGACAGGACTTGATTTTTCTACTCTTTTTGTTGGTGGGAGATGGTGTGGGCCGAGTTACCTCTGACACCAAGTCTGGATGGACCCACATGACCTCTCCTTGTGAGGTGGTGAGAGGTACTAGACCAGCAGCTTATTCACGGGGCGGAGGAAGATTGGTAATCTCCATTGTCGCGAGAGGGACGGGGGTTACCCCGTCTTGAGTCTCCGTCGGAGGGAAGTTGTCGAATTGTACGGACACCATATTGGCTGCTACGGTTACCTCTTCGAAGTCGATGGCCAGAGCGTTCGAATCGATGAGGCTTTAGATGTACCGTTTTAGTTGGTAGCAGTCATGTGTAGCGTGGTGTACATAACGGTGGTAATGGCAGAACTTTGGGTTCTCCAAATCAGTCGGCCGCGGCTCCCGTCTTGGTGGAGGAAGCTGAATTCTACCTCCTTGTATAAGCATGTCTAAGATAGGCTTGACGTGGCCGTCTTCGAGAGAGTAAGTGATCTGAGGCCATTGCTTGTCTGCTGGCTGTGGTTCGGGCTTCTGGGCCGTGTCGGCCACCATGGCCTGTTTTCCCTTGCTGTCCCGATTGTTGGAGGGGTTACCCCCATTATCGTTGTTGAGACGCTTGCCCTTGTTTTCTCCTTCTGAGATGTGCAAAACCAGTTGGCGGGCCTTCTTCAGTCGTTCTTCAGCGCTTGTGGCGCTGATGATGAACGCCTTCCAATCTTTGAATTGACTCTCGCCCATCCAGAGACTGATCGTTGGAAGCAGTCTCTTTTGGCAGATTTCAATCAAAAAAGAATCCGGGTTTTCGGAAGGCAGCTTCATGGCGGTCTAGCGGAACCGCTCGATGTAGTTCCTTGTTAGCTCCTTCTCTCCTTGGACGACGTCTATGAGAGTGGACATAGTGACGTCTTGTCCTACTTCTTAGAATCGTTCCAAGAACATGCGCTTGAAGCCGGCAAAGGAATAGATGCAATTGTCCGGTAGATTGCGGTGCCAATCAAAGGCGACTCCTTCCAATGCTCCAATGAATAACCGTGTGAGGATCGCATCTTCATGGGGCAGATGGTCGATGGTGACCTCAAAGTAAGTGATGTACCGACTTGCTGAGGTTTTGCCATCATACGGGTTGATGTTGAACGGCTTATATCTTGGTGGGAATGGAACATCCCTCCACTCAGCAGGGTATGGTTGCCGTATTCTGAGATCTTGAGCATTTTCTCGGGCATGAAACATGGCACGGAGCTCCTGGACCTCTCTTCTTACTTTTCGGGTCTTATCTGTCGCGGCAGGGGGTATTATTTCGGGAGGATTATTGCCCGGGTTTGGTGCCGCTGAATTCGAATCTACATTGACCGTGGGGCCCGTGTTTGTTTGACCAGGCACTCCTCCTTGTAGCGTGGGCAGGGCCGCTTTAATCTCGTCTACAGACTTGACTAAAGCAAGTAATATGGCTTCGAGACTGTCAATGTGCTAGCGATCACTGGAAGGAACGGTGGAGGATGTGCCCTCTGAGTCGTACCCATTCACCGAGAAGTCATCGGAATAGGTGGAAATGTTCTCTTCGAGCTCGAACTCGGAGGGAATGGTATCTCCAGCTTCCGAGCTTGCTTTGTCTTGAGAGTTACGGATGTCCTCGGGGACATCAGCGTCCGTTGCTCCTGATGGAAGAGTTGTTTGTGCGGACTCGGTTCCTTGGAACATCGGATTGTTGCGGATGTTCAGAGGGGTGCTACCCCCAGCTCTTTCAATCCCCAGCGATGTGGATGATGAATCTCCCATTGCGGTAAATTTTGTCTTTGAACGGGTGTGTTGGAATACACCAGTAGAGGACAACCGTTTAGACGACAGTTTCTTAGTTGTAGTGGTTGATATCTTCGGACTGGAGATACTTGTTTTCTTCCTTCTCTCTTCGGCAGGGACTTTTTGAGCAGAATTGCAGGAGACAACAGGAGGTGCCTCATCTTCTAAGTTCAGGTGCTGTAGCCTTTAGAAGACGGATGGCCGAGCTTCCGTCATTGCCGCGTTGTTGCAGCAGCAATTGACGATGATTTGGGTACAGCGATGTCCAAGCGAGGACTCTTTCTACACCGACACTCCTTCTCTTTCCTTGCGTTTGTGGAGGATCGTCTCCCACAGGTCAGAGGAACCACTCTGTCTGTTTGCCGCGGGAGGCGGTTGTATACAACTTTCCATCCGAGGCTCGTGTGATAGTCAACGGGACTCTCCGATAGTCAGAGGTTAGGACAGCTGACTGGGCTTGATGAGCCCGCGCTGCCCTAGACTTCCTCCTTCTAGCACTTGTGGGTGCGTAATAGGAGGAGTCCAAGTTGAATGCCACAGAGTCTGGTTTATCATACAGAGAATCATCAGGGTCGAGACCGTATGAGAGACGGTCGAAGACCGATCGAGAGAAGCGTGGAACGGACGCTATGCGGCTAGAGTTGGGTACCGTGCAGGCTGTCTGCATGCGGTCGTCTTCTGCTGTTGGATGAGTTGTCTTTGGGCGGCTAGGAGTCACGACCGTGCAGGCTGGCCGCATGCGGTTGGCAATAGTGGCCGCATGGGTTTTCTGCAAGCGACTGACTCCTGTAGCCTCATGTGTTTCATCCATGTGATTGGGGACTGTAGCTGCATAAACTATACGGCTGCCAGATGTGACTGCATGATTTTTCTTCTTGCGGCTAGCGACTGTGGCCGTATGGGCTTTGTCCATGCGGCTAGCGGATGTGGCCGCATGAGCCTTTTTCACTCGGCTAGCACCCCTATGCGGCTCAGTTCACATAGAGTTCCTCTTTGTCCCTGCAAGTCCAGCATCATAGTATTTTCTTCTGCCGGACTTGGGGACAGCAGAGTTGTCTACGGTCTGAAGTGGGGCCGCAGAAGAGTCCTTCTCGCCGTTTTGAGCAACAGAGGGTATACCGTCGGGGGCTTGGGGAGGAGCAAATGATTTTGGCCTCCACTCCCTGTGAGCCTTTGTCGTACGGGTGCGCTTCTGGACCGGGCCAGCGCTTCCTTCGGAGAGCATCTCTTCAAACGCTTGTTGGTCGAAGCGGACGACCATCTTTTATTGCGTGGAGCCAAGCTTGGCTGCATCCGATTGCGTCACCAACTCCTCAGCCGTGGAGAAGTTAATCTCCAGCAGAGTCGCCATCGTGTTTGCCATTGATTGTAAAAGTACAGAATAATTATCGGAGGACTGAACTTAGACTCACAATACAAACTCGCTTGTACAAAGAAAGCCTAGGGACGAAAACCTAGGTACAGCAATCTAAGTACAATTATTTATTTTAGATTCTGGGAGGTGACGATAGAGGCTCGGGAAGGCGACGGCAGCCCTGCCTTACTCCTTGGACGATCGGTATGCAACCTTGGCTCCTTGTGAAAAGATGGTTGGCGTGGACGAAGAAGTGCTCTTTTTGCTCCTCTGTTGCTCTCCTGGCTTCTCTCTCTCTGTGTATTTTCTCTCTGACTCTGTATTTTTTTATTCTTTTGTTGCCCGGGGGCTCTGCAAAGAAATGATGCTGGCTATTTATAAGAGTGGGGTATGATCATTAGGGTTTGCTAATGATCATTTTTTTGGAATGTCGGCGCTCCTTCAATCTATCTGAACCCTTGATCGTGATTACACTGAATCTAGGCCATTAATGCGGATAGCATCGAATCTTATGAGCAATTAATGTTAACTGCTTTAAATCTTCATGATGGATGATACCAATGTCCGATTGCTCGCCACGTGTCCTATTGGCTTTATGATAAATGATATGCCTTGATCTCGGTAATTATGATGATGACGTCAAATATATTTGTTGAGATTCGGTTAAATCCTTGATTGATCCGATGCCACGTGTTTTAATTGTGGGGCCTGCCAGAGCCGCATAGGATAGGCAAGACTTGAACCGCAGGGAGGTGATCTTCATGAGTCGCATAGGACAACGCCTTATTGAGCCGCAGGGGATGAACTCTCAATGAGCCGCATATGCATAATCTCTACGAGCCGTATAAGCTAGCGTTGTATTGAGCCGCAGGGACTGGGCTCTCGGTGGGCCGCATATGGCTGATTTCTGCTGGCCATATAGGGTGACTTCTTAATGAGCCGCATGAAGCTATTCTCATTTAAGCCGCATGAGACGTGCCACGTGGCAATCTAGGACTGCTGTCGGATCGGGTCAGAGATTTTCTTCTTTTCTCGAAGAGTCTGTCATTATGGCAGAACCATTATGACACTTTATGTCAGAGCCGTCACAGTCGTCGGGTCGCGTCAGGGCATTAAATGAGGCCACCACTCAAATGGCCAGCTGTAGGGGAGGATCCCAAGGGGGGATGTGGCGTCGATCGGGCCGCATATTCCTGCTGAACCGCATACACTCCCGAGCCGCATGAGACTGAGAGTCTTCTTTGAATCGCATAAGGCAGCTCCTGTATGAGCCGCATGGGCTTCTTCCAAGAGCCGCATGGACCATTACTCTGATATTTTCCATGCTTCTATACCTATATGTGAAGGATCGTTCTTTACATAATCACTATAGTACAGTTAGGTACCCTATTGCATGCATCCCTTATTTTCTATTATATATCACAGTTTATATGGCATGATGTTATGTATCTTATTACGTTCCTCTGAGGACCTGGTTATCTCTCCAGGTGTGTGCTTCTGTGATATTGCAGGTGTTCTAGTCGAGGTCGCGATCTTCTCTATTCATTCGGAGATGACGTGTCTTGGGTCTTTCTTTGCTACTCCCGCCAAATCATTTTCGTTTCCATGTATATTTTTCCTTACTGGTTGGTAGTAGATTTGTCTCTGCCCAACGTATTATACAAAGACTTATTATAGTTGATTATATGATATCTTTTATTCTTCATTTGTGGATGAGATTAGATTACTTTTCGTTTACTGCATTTTACAGCTTATGTATTTATACGAGGTTTCCATATATTGGAGTATACTTCGTATGTATGCAGCTGGCATGGATATATACCTAGTTCTAAGTATTTTGGGACTGGGGCGTTACATTAATTAGTGATATGAGTGCCGAGCTTATTTTTGCCAGGGTTCTCCCAGCGATGGCTGAGGTTTCTCCTGTTGCTGACATCTCAACCCAGGACAATGTGGGATCTACTGAGCCAATCCCGGAGGTTGCTGAATTCCAGCCGGGTGATGCTGACCCAATTGCGTCTACCTCCGGGGAGGCTGGGGGCAGAGGAACCAGCTGCATTCGGCTCAGATGTAACTGGTGAGGAGGATACAATGGCTGTGAGTGAGCCTCAGCTTCAGCAACCCTTCCCTGGTAAGCCAAGTCAAGTCTTGACTAGTGAGGAGGTTCATTTGCTTTATCTTCATATCCTTCTGGTTAAGCTGATCGATGGTTGTTCCGGACATACAGGTCCTGCTCCTTCGCTGCCAACGACAGATATCATCGGGGGAGAAGTCACCAGAGGGGATCTGGTGGAAGAAAGTATGCCTCCTACTTTAACTCATATCGAGGGGCCTCCTGCCGGTTCGAGTTCGGGAGAACAGACAGTGGAACGGCCGGGACGGGAAGAAATGGTCCCTGCACCCTCCTTGGTTCATGTGGCTCCGGAGGTCGACCTTACCGTCCTGCCAAGTCTTCGGATTCTTCAAGCTGCGGAGGAGGAGATGGCCGCTATTCAAGCGTCCTATCGCTCGAAACTTGTTTCCCTAGTGGCAGGGGCGTCAAGTTCTGGTGCATCTTCATCAACTCTGCCAGCTACTCTTCCTTTGACGTCGTCTTCTTCAGAAGTTCTGGATGAATCATCGAAGGACGTGGTTGACAGTTTCTACCGCCACCTGAAGCGAGGGGTTGAAGCTGCTGTGGAGAGGGGGACATCTTTTGCATTGGCCCGTCAATGTGCCCGCAGCCAGATTGAACTCCTCAGAACTCTCCCCGGCGGGGCAGGTATGATCGAGCTTTTGGAGCCCAAATTACTAAAAGTCGATCAGCTCGTGGCCCAGTTTCAAGTACTGCAGTAGGTCGATCTGTCTTCAGCAATAGATCAGGAGCGTGCCTTCCTTATAATAGCCATGGATAAGGTAAGGACGATACGGGAGACGTCCGAGCCTGTTCTAGTGAAGGACCTTCGAGATTTATCGCTGCAGTACGATGAATTAAGCCGCATAGGAGAGGATTGCATTGCTCGGGAAGAGGTTCCTCTCGTGGGATAATCGATACGAAGGAGCAGATCCTCCAGCTTCAGAGGCAATTGGCTACTTTGGAATCTAAGCTTCAGGCTTCTCGCCAAGACAAGGAGCTAATTCTCCAGGACGCCGATCGGATTACCCAGACCTCTACTGCCTTGGAGAGTGCACTGAAGAAGCTTGAAGACGGCTGGCAGGCGCATGCGCATCTGGAGGATACAGAGAGGATGACTCAGGAGGCTGAGCGCCGGGCCAAGCAAAGGATTGAGCGGTCGATGACCCAGTTGAAGGACCGTCTCAGAGAGCTGTGCGTTGCCGAACCATAATCGACATTTTCTTTCTTTTTATCATTTATGTTCTTTCATTTTAACACGGACATAGTCCCAGAAAAATGTAGTACTTTTAATTTTCAATGAATGACTATGTTCACATCATTCTTTATCTATTGTGCTTGTACCGTATTTTTGGTTTTATAGTATTTTGCCCCACTGGGGGACTTTCTATGGACCTATTACCCTTGGCATACCTTGGATTTATGTAAAACCCCTAAATTTCTACTGTATTTTTTTTATAATTTAGTACTGATTAAAAATTTTGTATTGTACGTCACGTAGTCGTATTGTACGTCGTGTGCGGAAGTTCGTTTTTTTTCGAATTTGCTCGACGAGTGCGAATATGTGCGAGCGTACATATTTTAGAAAAATATTTTGTTCTATTTTTTTTATAGTTTCAAATAATATATTAATTAGTTTTGCTATCATTTCTAAACTTGTTATTCTTACGTCATTCTAAAAATTATAATATTTTTGTATACTAGAAAAGCATAATTATGTAAAGAATATTTTTACATACATATATTTCGTAACTATTTATTAGTCTATTTTAAATAAAAATATAATTTTAGAGATTTATTAATATTAATATTTTATTATTCAAAAAGGCATTTAAAAATATTTATTATTTTCGAAATTATTATTATTGGTATTTTAAAAAATATATTTGGAAGATATTATGGCAATTTAAATCATGATTTGAATTTAGGTATATATTTAAATAGTTAAATAATTGAAATTTGATTTATTGATTTGATTTTAAACTAAGAGAATTTAAATTAAATTGGATTTGCATTTGGATTTGGATTTGATTGATTTTAAATTAATACACGAATTATCTAATTGGGTTTTAAAAAGTCCTAGTCCATATCCAATTGAAAATTCCTACGTCCTATAAATAGGCAGGTACTCCTCCAATTTATTATTCATCTATAACAATTTTCCACAAAATTGGTGCATCGTGTCTGTGCCTCCCCACATCCACTATATTTTTCTATTACAATTACATCTGCATTTTTGTGTCCACATCCCGGACACGAGACCTAAACCAAATACTATCCTAACCGATCTTCTAGCAGCCCTACGCTCCACGGTCGTCTTCCCGACCAACCCATCCTCGCCGCGGCCAACCCCAGCCTGCAACATTCCTCCAACTCCGCCTACACAACCGTCGTCGCCATGTCCATCACTGTTCTCTCCGTCCCTGTCCAAACCCGGCCAGCATCATCGTCACTACTACCCAGCGCAATCATCGGCCGACCACCGTGTCCCCGACACACCAAACCACCGCCAGCATCAAAATATCCAAGAAGAAGACAAAACCTAAACCTAAACTCACCTAGCCGCCGGCGACGCCGAGCCCCTCTCCAGATCCGCCACCCGTTCCCGTTGCAGACAGCGTCTCTCCGCGCGCACTGGGGAATTCCTCCATGCCGGCAAGCAAGCGCCGAGAGCGGCAGCCCGACTTTCCTTTCCGATCTGCTCCATCTTCCGACCCTTGGCGAGCCGCCGTCCCCATCACCTTCAGCGTCCCTTTCCCTTGTCTCTCCGCGAGCACCGGCACGGATCCTTGCCATGTCGCTGCCGGCGAGCCTCTGTCTCCGCAAGCGTCGGAAGCAGCCCGCTCTATCGGCCACGACGCCAAGCAACGCTAGATCCCAGCCACCTCTCCCCGCTCCCGTCGTCTGCAGCCGTCGCCTAGATTCCACCCGCCTCCGCCGTCTGCCTCGACCACGACCGACGCCCGTGCCTCCTCCTCGAGCACGGATGACCGCCGCCGCCTTTTTTTCCACCGCACCGGAGCGCCACCCCAGCCAAACCGGCATCGGCGCCGGATCCACCGCCTCACGGAAACCCCATCACCGCCCCAGATCGTGCCCTTCCTCCACCGAAATTCACTCCTCCGTCGCGTCCCGTCGTCTCCCGACCGCGTGGACGGCCGAGCGCGCCTCCTCCGCGGTCGAATCTCAGCACCGTCTCCTCCTCCGCGGATTCCCCACCGCCTGGACTCCGGCGAGGCCGCGCGCCACCGAACGCCGGTGAGACCCTTTTCTTCAATCTCTCTCTCTCTCTCACTTACTCTCTCCGCCCCCTTTGATTTTTTTGGAACAGAACTGATTGGTAGTTTTGTTATTAATATGTATTATTATTATTATTATTTATTATTATTAGGATTAGGATAATATTATTATTATTATTATTAACTATTATTACTTGTTATTATTATTATCATGTTAATTTATTTATCACCATTATTATTATTATTATTATTATATTAATTTATTATTTTATTATTATTATTTTTATTATTATATCATTATTATCATACTATTAGTTTACTTATTATACTCGTATGATTATTATTAATTTCCTATAAAATATATAAGGTAGATAGTTTCAAGTATTTTACATTAATTATTATTATTAGTTTTCAGAAGTTTTATTATTATAATTATTATTATGATTATTATGTCTCATTTTTTATATCTCATAATATTTACCTAAAAATTTATTCTACTAGTAAAAAAAATAGTTCAAGTATTTTTTTTCTACAAAATTCTTTTGACCAAGGAAAACATATTTTTAAAGTTGTAGAAATTTTTTCTAAAATAGTATAAATACTCTTCTCCTCAAATTTCTATTATTTGTCAAACCTTGCTTATGACTAAATCATGTTTTTTCTATTTTTCTGCAACCTCACCGAATATGGCTATTGAACAATCGAAACCTGCCGGATTATTGCACCACACCAGGCCCACTACCAGGCAAGACACCTTGCCTTTGCTGTTTAATTTCTTGCTCAATATCATGCATGCTTTTCTTTAGTTGTTTCTTTTAAATTATATGTAGATACAAATTACTATATTTTGTGCAATTGACTTAGAGTTAAGGGACCACCGTATGTTTAAGTGCATCTCATGAACTGTCACGATGTGCCACGGGTTGTGTGTGAGCTGCGAGTCGCATATAGCTTCGAACTTGCGTATCGATCGTACATCGGTACGTAAAGGCCATACGTTAGGATGTAACTGCTAATAGATTTTTGGTAGAAGACTTGGCAGTTATTAAGGATTAAACAGTGTTGTAGAGGCGACGCATGTGTAGTATCATTGGGAGGGGGGAAGACAGTTATTAGCGTAGGGGCTACCTGTTCAGTACACATATAGATTTGGGCCGATAGTGTCTCGGATGAGCGCTACTTACTGCCCCGGGGCCGATAGTTCTCATATGAGAACTACTTTCTGCCCATAGTTGATAGTGCCTCTTATGAGCGCTACCTACTACTACTCTCTCTCCATCTATGCTGAACACTATAAGCTCCTGCGTAGAACGTTGTCTTCTCAAAGTATATATCACATAGAATGGTTAGGAACCTTTACGCATGTATATTTCCTATTGAGCTTTTACTATTCAGTTTATGGCATGATATTATGTGTCTTGTTACGTCCCTCTGAGGACCTAGTTTTTCCCCAGGTGTGTGTTTTCGTGATTTCTTGCAGGTGCTCTAGCTAAGGCCATTACTTCCTTCGTGATGACTGCTTTTGGACTTGTCATTGCTTCGCTCGACCAATCACTTTCTTTGTATATTTCTTCTCTATTTAAATTAGTTGGTAGTGGATTTTGTCTCCGCCCAATGATTGTATCGTAAATATTCAAGTTGATTTCTATATTATTAATCCTTTCATTATGTATGAGATTTAGTTGTCTTGGATTACTATATTTACAGCTTATGTATACATACGAGGCCCATGTATTTCGTATGTATACAGTTGGCATATCTACGTACTTGGTCCTACGTATTTTGGGACTGGGGCGTTACATATTTTTGTGGTGGCCCATGCAGGTCAGTTTATCACTTCGGTTACTTTACCGTACCGATGTGAGCCTGCAATATAGGATTAGAGTCTAGAATCTCATCCACCTACTTGACATCCTTCCTTGACTTCAAATTTCGAACTCTCGTTTGACCTCCTTGAATTGCATCTTGCTTGACTCCTTCTACCGTAAATTCCTTAGTTTCGTGTTTAGTAAGATGACTACACTAGTATATGTCCATAGGTTAAACACATGGCTAGATAGATTGCATTGATAATTAATATCCATTGAGGTTATATTTGAGCATAAAGACATTTATTTTTCCTAGAGATATGATCATAGGGATTAGTTAATTCCAAGTTGGAAAGTAGCATATTACCGCCATCAAAGGATAGTTGAAATTTTACTTTAAATTTACAAGGTGGTATACACAAGAGGATAGCTAGATCGAGAAAAACAAATTTTTTTTATAAATTTTGAAATTGTGAAATAGTTATATTGTGACACTTGATTTACGGTTAACTTTAAGTTGGATATCTTGAGATTTTTAAGAGTTTAAATTATGATTTTGTAGATGACTAGAGAGACGAAAGTTTAGAAGGAAGAGAACTTAAGGTTTTAAAATTTTCGCGTACGAGTTATAAGTTTATTAAATTTTAAAGAGATGATGGAAAAATTTTGTTTAAAATTTTTAGAAGATATCGACTTTGAAGGAAAAATTTAAATTTTAAATTGTGTCAAATGATCTATGATTTATAGAGTTATTTAAATTTTGAGTTTAAGGCCTTTTATTATGGATATTTAAATTTTGGTAAAAAGCATGTATATTTTGCGATATACAAGGACTATTTCGAGAATTATTAGAGATTTCAATTAAATTTGACAGTCTAAGATAAGTAGTAATTGTGGCGGAGTATCTTGAAAATTTTATTGAGAACTCGAGGAACTTGAAGTTTAGATTAGATCATATTGGTAGAGGACCAAGAAGCAAGGAAGGTCACCCTAGTGAGATAGAAGTATTGTACATTAGATTGCCATGCCACCTATGATTATGATATTTCATATACACAAGTATAGTTAGTCATCGACCAAACCGATGAACATATCTTTTGGACTTACTCGACCTTCCCTCAATTTTAGATCTTTTGTCATGACCATCTAATCATTTGAAACTTGAGAAATGATTAGATTGTTCCTTGATCGTACTCCATCTAAGTAGCTATCATATCCCTAGAAACTGTACTCCTAATTTATTTTACCTTGATTTGTTAGAATCTAAGTTATCTTTATTTCATGCTTTAGCTCGGTCATTTATTTGGTTCGTTAATTATTATCTCATAAACTCCCACTTTCTATTTTAATTTCTTTTGTGTCCTTTACCGTGACTTGGGTAGTTGGAGCACAACACTAGACTTTTTCTTCCCACAAATTTCACAAACAAGACCTACACGAGTCCACCTTCATGTAGGTATATCACGTGCCACTAAAACACGTCTCCTTGTACTCTAATTTCATATTGCGACTTTTGGGTCAAAATGACTGGACTCAAATCCCTTCCGTGAAACGAATATACTTTAAACTATAGATGAGACTCGACCTCGACTCCATTCTTTCGACCCGATATACGATTTTGTTCTACTTAAATCCTTACATGGTTAACCTTGCATTGCTGGACCTATCACACTACTATTTTAACTCTTGTAAGTTGGATAGAATACCTCACGACCTAACCGAAATTTTGTGGACCACATTGATAGGTTCACTTGGACCATTGAATTTAGAGGATCCTAACCCATTTGGTCAACCAAGCCTTGGTCAATAAAACCGTAGAATGATGGTATAGGAATAAACAAGACCTAGATCCTTATGACTCTTAGACTATTCATATTGTTTTTATTTATCTACCATCGTGCCTATATTTTACTATCTAAACTAATGATGCTAATGTAGCCTAGTTTTGCAAGCAAAATTCTTTATCAAGCTTGTCCATGACATATGTTATTGGATGCGTCCACTAACGTATTGTCTACTCAGAACCGGTGCATGATGGTCTGATCAACCGAGTGCACTTTGGTTCGCTTTTATTTATCGTTCTACGTGGATGGGGACATAGCTAAACTTTTCCTCTAGACTTCCATTAGCGACTGCCTTGGCAACTCATTTTGAACTTTTTCGGTCGTCCCTGAACCACGTATTCGTACTCGATAATATCGCCTCTTTTGAACTCTCTATTTGTTTTTGCCTTCACCCATTTTTAGAATAACGAAGGCGTTGTACTAGAACTTCCTCTAGCCATCCGATCGATTACGACCATATCGTATTATTTTCCTATGATCTAAATCATAAATTTTTACGACATGATTTTGTTATTGATTGTTCATTCATCGATACCCTTGTGTCTTCTCACCCCCCTACGAATTCTTAATTTCGAGGACAAAATTCTTTTAAGTTGGGTAGGATGTAAAATCCCTAAATTTTTACTGTATTTTTTTTATAATTTAGTACTGATTTAAAATTTTGTATTGTACGTCACGTAGTCGTATTGTACGTAGTGTGCGGAAGTTCGTTTTTTTCCAAATTTGCTCGACGAGTGCGAATATGTGCGAGCGTTGATATTTTAGAAAAATATTTTGTTCTATTTTTTTATAGTTTCAAATAATATAGTAATTAGTTTTGCTATCATTTCTAAACTTGTTATTCTTACGTCATTCTAAAAATTATAATATTTTTGTATACTAGAAAAGCATAATTATGAAAAGAATATTTTTACATACATATATTTCGTTACTATTTATTAGTCTATTTTAAATAAAAATATAATTTTTGAGATTTATTAATATTAATATTTTATTATTCAAAAAAGCATTTAAAAATATTTATTATTTTCGAAATTATTATTATTGGTATTTTGAAAAATATATTTGGAAGATATTATGGCAATTTAAATCAAGATTTGAATTTAGGTATTTATTTAAATAGTTAAATAATCGAAATTTGATTTATTGATTTGATTTTAAACTAAGAGAATTTAAATTAAATTGGATTTGTATTTGGATTTGGATTTGATTAATTTTAAATTAATACACGAATTATCTAATTGGGTTTTAAAAAGTACTAGTCCATATCCAATTGGGAATTTCCACGTCCTATAAATAGGCAGGTACTCCTCCAATTTATTATTCATCCACAATAATTTTCCACAAAATTGGTGTATCGTGTCTGTGCCTCCCCACATCCACTATATTTTCCATTACAATTACATCTACATTTTCGTGTCCACATCCCGGACACGAGACCTAAACCAAATAATATCCTAACCGAGCTTCTAGCAGCCCTACGCTCCCCGGTCGTCTCCCCGACCAACCCATCCTCGCCGCGGCCAACCCCAGCCTGCAACATTCCTCCAACTCCGCCTACACAACCGCCATCGCCATGTCCATCACCGTTCTCTCCGTCCCTGTCCAAACCCGGCCAGCATTATCGTCACTACCTACCCAGCGCAATCATCGGCCGACAACCGTATCCCCGACACAAAACCACCACCAGCATCAAAATATCCAAGAAGAAGACAAAACCTAAACCTAAACTCACCTAGCCGCCGGCGACGCCGAGCCCCTCTCCAGATCCGCCACCCGTTCCTATGGCAGACAGCGTCTCTCCGCTCGCACTGGGGTAGTCCTCCACGCCGGCAAGCAAGCGCCGAGAGCGCCTGCCCGACTTTCCTCTCCTATCCGTGCCATCTCCCGACCCTTGGCGAGTCGCCGTCCCCGTCACCTTCAGCGTCCCTTTCCCTTGTCTCTCCGCGAGCACCGGCACGGATCCTCGCCGTGTCGCTGCCGACGAGCCTCTGTCTCCGCAAGCGTCTGAAGCCGTCCGATCCATCGGCCACGACGCCGAGCGCTGCCTAGATCCCAGCCACCTCTCCCCGCTCCCGCCGTCTGCAGCCGTCGCCTATTTTCCACCCGTCTCCGCCGTCTGCCTCGACCACGACTGACGCCCGTGCCTCCCCCTCGAGCGCGGATGACCGCCGCCGCCTTTTTTTCCACCGCGCCGGAGCGCCACCCCCGCCAAACCGGCCATCGGCGCCGGATCCGCTGCCTTACGGAAACCCCATCACCGCCCAGATCGCGCCCTTCCTCTACCGGAATTCACTCCTTCGCTGCGTCCCGTCGTCTCCCGACCGCGTGGACGGCCGAGCGCGCCTCCTCCGCGGTCGAATCTCAGCACCGTCTCCTCCTCCGCGGATTCCCCACCGCCTGGACTCCGGCGTGGCCGCGCGCCACCAAACGCCGGTGAGACCCTTTTCTTCAATCTCTCTCTCTCTCATTTACTCTCTCCGCCCCCTTTGATTTTTTTGGAACAGAACTGATTGGTAGTTTTGTTATTAATATATTATTATTATTATTATTAATTATTATTATTAGGATTAGGATATTATTATTATTATTAACTATTATTATTTGTTATTATTATTATCATGTTAATTTATTTAACACTATTATTATTATTATTAATATTAATATTAATATTATTATTATTATTATTATTATTATTATTATTACAGTATATATTAATTTATTATTTTATTATTATTATTATTGTTATTATTATATCATTATTATCATACTATTAGTTTACTTATCATACTCGTATGATTATTATTAATTTCCTATAAAATATATAAGGTAGATAGTTTCAAGTATTTTACATTAATTATTATTATTAGTTTTCAGAAGTTTTATTATTATAATTATTATTATGATTATTATGTCTCATTTTTTTATATCTCATAATATTTACCTAAAAATTTATTCTACTAGTAAAAAAAAATAGTTCAAGTATTCTTTTTCTACAAAATTCTTTTGACTAAGGAAAACATATTTTTAAAGTAGTATAATTTTTTTCTAAAATAGTATAAATACTCTTCTCCTCAAATTTCCATTATTTGTCAAACCTTACTTATGACTAAATCATGTTTTTTCTATTTTTCTGCAACCTCACCGAACATGGCTATTGAACAATCGAAACCGGCCGGATTATTGCACCACACCAGGCCCACTACCAAGCAAGACACCATGCCTTTGCTGTTTAATTTCTTGCTCAATATCATGCATGCTTTTCTTTAGTTATTTCTTTTAAATTATATGTAGATACAAATTACTATATTTTGTGCAATTGACTTAGAGTTAATGGACCACCGTATGTTTAAGTGCATCTCATGAACTGTCACGATGTGCCACGGGTTGTGTGTGAGCTGCGAGTCGCATATAGCTTCGAACTTGCGTATCGACCGTACATCGGTGCGTAAAGGCCGTACGTTAGGATGTAACGGCTAATAGATTTTTGGTAGAAGACTTGGCAGATATTAAGGATTAAACAGTGTCATGGAGGCGACGCATTTGTAGTATCATTAGCAGGGAGGAAGATAGTTATTAGCGTAGGGGCTACCTATTCAGCACACATATAGATTTGGGCCGATAGTGTCTCGGATGAGCGCTACTTATTGCCCCGGGGCCGATAGTTCTCATATGAGAACTACTTTCTGCCCATAGTTGATAGTGCCTCTTATGAGCGCTACCTACTACTACTCTCTCTCCATCTATGCTGAACACTATAAGCTCCTGCGTAGAACGTTGTCTTCTCAAAGTATATATCACATAGAATGGTTAGGAACCTTTACGCATGTATATTTCCTATTGAGCTTTTACTATTCAGTTTATGGCATGATATTATGTGTCTCGTTACGTCCCTCTGAGGACCTGGTTTTTTCCCATGTGTGTGTTTTCGTGATTTCTTGCAGGTGCTCTAGCTAAGGCCATTCTTTCCTTCGTGATGACTGCTTTTGGACTTGTCATTGCTTCGCTCGACCAATCACTTTCTTTGTATATTTTTTCTCTATTTAAATTAGTTGGTAGTGGACTTTGTCTCCGCCCAACGATTGTATCGTAAATATTCAAGTTGATTTCTATATTATTAATCCTTTCATTATGGATGAGATTTAGTTGTCTTGGATTACTACATTTACAGCTTATGTATACATACGAGGCCCATGTATTTTGTATGTATACAGCTGGCATGTCTACATACTTGGTCCTACGTATTTTGGGACTAGGGCATTACATTTTAGGAATGGATAATAAGTTCAATAGAGATACCTAGAACAACTCCGAGGTAGGGCGGACCTGGAAGTTCTAGGTATTAGGCGAAAGAATGCCATGGAAGAGCTGGGTTCCAGGGGCATGTGGTGATTAGAAAAGAGGTGCATGTACTAGGGGACCTAGTACAACATTTCTGGTCAGCTGTGGACATTTATGGTCAACTGTGAACATTTATGATCAACTGTGGACATTTGTGGGCTATTATCCTTGGCGTACCCTGGTTTTGGGTATGGATAATAAGTCGAGAGAAAACCAACATACTTACTTGTCACGACCCGCACCCTAGAGTAAGGGCACGAGAAGTGGGTACGTCCAGCCTACGCCGCAGTATCGGCGGTAGAACGCTGTCCTTGGTCAACATCTAACAATATAAAGGTACCTGTACAGTATATACACTCCGAATGGAGGTGACATTGCAAATACAGTCTCAATCACATCTAAGGTAGAGCATGATAAAAGATAGATAAAATATGAAATCCACAAAGAGATACCGTAGATTGAAGTCTAAGTGTCTAAGATACACAAACCCAAAAAACATCTCAAATCTTAAATACAGTAATCCATAAAGTAAATACAACTCAAGAAAACTAAAATAACTATCTATACAATCTCTACTGTATCTCCTCTAGGCTAGCATGCAACCTCCAAGCTATCTGTAAAATTTATCAACAAGTCCAGTCAGGACAGGAACGAGTACAACTCATCAAGAAAATCCAAGTAAATGACAGAGAACTATAAAGCAGTTATAGACAGTAGTATTGATGAATATGGCAGTTTATATTCACGTGATGGTAAGAAAGACAGATAAGTGCAAGGAAAGTAAGTAACTTAACAAGAGGAGAATCATGGCAATAACGACTGTAAAAATAGAACTAGCTGAACCAGGGTAATATGATATAAAGTCCAGACAGCAATGTAGACCAGTGTAACTCCAATGTAAGTCCAGTACAAGATGAATCTAATACAAGATGAATCCAGTAAGGGACGATTCCAGTCATAGTGATCAATGATTCCAGGGTGAGTCCAGCCTATACTTTAGCAGTGTGTTTTAAAATACTGAGATCGATATGTAAACGGCTATAGGTAATCCGGCACATCGTACACCTGGCCGGGTGTGAGATGGCTATCATTCCAGTTTGATTCCAGCAAAGGGTGATTCCAGAAATGGGGTATGTCTACATGTCTTACTCTAGTATTTCCCCTCCCAGCAAGTGAATCCAGAAATTTGACACAATGATTCAAGATGAGTCCAGCCAGTAATATGAAGATACCAAAAAATGATTCCAGTAAATGATTCCAGTAGGTGATTCCAGTAATAGAAGCCAGGAATGATGATACCAGTAATAGAGACCAGAAAATAAAAGTGTGTTGTATACATGAATCCAGAATAT
This sequence comes from Iris pallida, assembly GCA_029216955.1. Lineage (NCBI taxonomy): Eukaryota > Viridiplantae > Streptophyta > Magnoliopsida > Asparagales > Iridaceae > Iris > Iris pallida. Next base: position 27,848,578 of record JANAVB010023800.1, on the reverse strand, counting down.
CCATACGTGTTGTAACAGAGAATCACATACAACTAACTAGAACTGAAGTACAGTAATTGACAAGTAAATGAAAGAACTATCAGAGAATGTACTCGCCTGATACTCTGAAAAGAGTAGTGTAATGTCAGATGTCTGCACCGGAGTCACAATGTCCTAAATAGAGCAGTACAGGTTATAATGTATTTAAAACAAGGTAAATGATGATATAATGCAAACTACATGATTTCTAGGCCAATCTAGGTCAAGGTCAAACTTGGTCAACTCTGGGTCAAACCAAGTCAACATCTAGTCAAACTAGGTCAACAACAAGGCTATCTTGGTCAACTGGTCAAACTTAGGCTAGTAAGGGTCAATTGGTCATATTTAGGCCTTAATATTGACTTTGGTCAACAGTCCAATATTGGTCAACTCTAAAGTAAGCTAATCTCCTATAATAACCATTATCTACTCTATGGTGTATAGCCTATTCCTTACCCAATAATATCTAACCCTCTATACCTATCCACACATGCATATTGCCAAAACCTATAATCCAAGGCAATATGCAAAAACCTATAATCCAAGACAATAAATCATGCATACATATAACACCCTATATAGGCAATACATATACACATATATATAGTGAATTAAACTATCTAATTTTCCATAACCCATATCCCCAACTGTCAATTAACCTGTCAAACCCACATCCCCAAATAGCAACATTAAAACATGCTTCATATACATTATATTAATTGCATTCCTACATGCTTGCATTCAACAATATATATACATTAATGTAAAGAGAATATATATCATATATATATATCATTTCATTCATCTAACATATCATGTATTACATACTCTATATTCATTTAATACCCAAACTACATAGGCTCATAGGTTACACAAAATGCATATATCGTATAGTCACTCTTCTACTTAAAACCAATACTGTACTAATTGGGCATTCACTAAATTCTAAGATTAAATTATGTCGTTGTCCTTTGTGTTAGCTTTCCGAAACTTTAAACGGATCGCATTTTCGTGTCCGGAAGCTCCCGGAATCGCGAAAATACCGAAACACGTTCGTCTTTCGTACAGCTGACACTAAAATAATTCTACAAAAAGTTACAGAAGGAATTTGGTTTATTAAAATATATATTTGGAAAGCTAACTTCGATACAGTTTTTTCAAAAAAAATGAGAGATAAATCGGAGTTCTAAGCTAAAAGTTATGACATTTCTAAGTTGCTTTGGTTAATAAAAACGTGGATGAATATTATGGCGAATTTGACAAAAGAAAACATATAGGCCAAGATACTTGGATACAAACATAGGTATCAAAATGAAACTCATTCTAACCATCCTAACTAAGATCAATCCACTCTCTAACCATTATAAAACTGAATTTAAATATCTATTTAAACTATTATCATACATACATACACATGGGGTGTCCTAATTTGGGATCTATCAAGTAGGACACAAACACATATCTAAAATCCTCAAAAGAGCTCCAAATGTCCTCAAATTTGAATCTAAATGGGACACATGCATGAGGATGGATCCTACGGATTCAAAACTAATTTATATGCAAAGGAAATTGATTTAGAGGATGGATTTTACCTATTGGGAGTGGAATCCCAATGTAATCCTTTAGGACACGGCTCCGATACGAAGATCCCTCAAAGTGGACACTCCTCCTTGCACTCCTCTTCCAATCCTTGGTAGCACCCTTCCCTTGGAGAATGGAAATGATTGAGAAAAGGTTTGGTGAAGGAATGATTTGATTTGGAGATCAAATCAATGGGAAGGCTCTCTAAAATTGGGAAAGAACAAAAGGAAAATAAAAGAGGCAAGATTGTGATGAATGAAATGAATCATTCTCTCCTAAAGGTGGCTGCCATAAAGTGTCCATTAGGGCTAATAGAAAATGTCCTAATTTCCCCTCTCTAGTCTCATATGGTTAAGTCTAGACTATGTTCAAGTTTGGGGTCAAAATGATCTAGTTTTGAGTCTCCAACTTAACCATTCTAACATGATAAAAATTAGTTTAACTAACTAACTTAATTGTTGGGTCTTGTGAGCCATGCTTAACTTAATATTGGGTCCCATCTTGAGTTTAAGCTACCCGGGTCACAATACAAGTCGGAACGAGACGAAACTCAAACCCGACTAAACAAATCCAATAAAAACAATATTAAAAATATAAAATTTTCCCAAAATATTAAAATATGAAAAATGACCAAAATCATAATACATCAATTTAAATATTATTAAAATAATCTAAAATTCACCAATTAATCAAAATCCTAAATAATTCAAAAGTCACAAAATGACCAAAATACCCTTAGCCTAAAAAGTTGCAAATAGTCATTCTAATCACATGGTCAGGTCCCCATGGTCATGGTTAGTCTCTAGGCTCAACAGTTCTAGAGTTCACCAGCTAACACATCAAAATTATAATTTACCAATTTTAAATAGTATTAAATTAATTAAAAATTCCCATATATCATAAATCCTATTATTAAATAATAAACTTTTACAAAAGTTCAAAATTACCTTCAATTTAGAAAAGTGGGTGTTATAATCCTACCCCGTTAGAAAAATTTCGTCCTCGAAATTAAAATGTTCATACCCATTCTAGGTCAAACCCCCACAATCAAAGTCTCAGAACTTAAACAAATCATACGATTTAAAAGGACGACATACAGGGTCATGACATACGGTGGTAGTGAAAGTCTCATCTAGGTATACTAGTCATGCTAGACCAAAACGGCCATAGGGTATTAAACATACAAGCAATCGGGGGTGTTAAACTTGAAAAGATACAGAAATAACAAATCATCAAAACTGTAAGGCAGTCTACCATCTTATATAAAAAATAGTACTTATCAAAAAATAAAATAAAGATAACTACCAATTATCTATAAAGGGGTACAGAAAAAAATTAAAATCAAAAGTTAAAGAATGAATGTCAATTGCATTAAAATCCAATCACAATATAGGATTCTCTTAATCCTGTTAAGACTAAATTGTAAGTTCTAAAAGTTATGTAGTTCGTGTGTGTATGGATATATGTGGACATGTTAATATGGTTAGATAGTGGGCATGTGTGTATGTGAAATATACATGAAAGTGTATAGGAGGATTTGGATTTCAAAACAATAGCTATGAAATTACACTACTCATGGCATATTGGTTAAACAATCTACAATACACAACCTATTTACTCATAACATGCATGGCTAACCATATATATATATATATATATATATATATATATATATATATATATATATATATATATATATATATATATATAAAGAGGTAGAAATTTAGTTATGTATCTATATACATTATAACATGTATGCATAAACTCTATATATATGTCTATATAGATATATGAACATAACATAGAGAGGAAGGGTTAGGTTACATGGCAGTGTATACTAAGTTAGGGTGTGTGTGTGTCCTTGTACAGGATTATAGCTTTAGTATTGAAAGGTTAAAACCAGTTTTAGTTCAGCATTTACATACAAAATCTGAAAATAAGCTAACATTTAAACCAGTATAATATTAACATAATACAGTTTCAGATTTTAGGGGTTTGAAACATCACAACCAACTCAATGCTCCCAACACATCCAAACATGATAGAAATAAAACCCTAACATACTATCCATACATTCAACAATGTATATACCTCAAAATATTACATTAAAAAAATGGCAAATAAAACCCTAACATACTATCCATACATTCAACAAGTATATACCTCAAAATATTACATTAAAAAAATGGCAAATTGAACTAAACATTTAGAATCCAGTATTAAGGGTTAATATGCACACGGTCTAAGATTTGACAAATTCAAACACAAAACCTAACCAATTTTTTTAAGAATTGAAATAATGTATATAACATACATGTGCAGTGATGTAAACAACAACTAATAATATAAAATTTATATTTAAATTACGAATTTAAACTGGAAAAAAAATAGAGAACTATTCTCTGATACTATATTGTGTCAGAGATATTAGGGTTTTGAGAATTTAACATCAACAACATATTAATATATATTTAGATGGGTTGGTAATCAAAGTGTAGCATGCATACGTGTCAGGCAAAGTGTCTGTGTCCGCTATATATATATTCTCATGTCCTAATATAAAAAATTAAATTCCATATCAAGACCAACATTTAGATTCCTACCAAGATTGCAAGTAGGTGATTGATGTAATCAAGACAGTTTTATTATTATTATTATTATTATTATTATTATTATTATTATTATTATTATTATTATTTAATACACGAATAATAACAAAAAGAAAATAACGATAAAATCTGTTCTGCTTATTTGTTTAAAAGAAAAACCATTTTGAAACCAGAGCTACAATATCAAATCCAGATAAGGTCTAGCAAAATCATCGATTCATTGTATTAAGAAGAAATTCATAGTAAGAAGTTACATGAGATTTATAATACAACTAAAGCTACTCCTAAGTTAAATAATGAGAAGCAAAACAAACAAAACAAACAAAACAAACAATAATTCTTTTTTTTTAGAATGACTGAAACATAAGTAGAGAAAACATGTTCAACAACATTTAAGGTACAATCTGATAATCATATGCGTCTATCCAAAATCATGGTACTCTAAATCCTCGTCATACTAGTAAGCAAGGCTACGATAATCACAAAGTCCTCGACTTAAGCACATACCTCTAGAATCATGGTATTTAAAATTTTTGCGATGCCGCTAGCTTGGCTGCGAAAATCTTAAATTCCCACACCCGAGAAATATATCCAAAGTCAGACTATATGTCCTTACCATGCTGGCTAATGTGACTGTAGAAGACTAGATTCCATAACTTAGATGACCTAGCCCATATAATTTCATCTTGACAAAAATTAAACTAAATCAACAATGGATACCCAAAAAACAAATTCATTAACTAACCAAGAAAGATAAATATAAACTATTAAAATCAAATTTCGAGATATTTTATAATGAGATTCTCAAGGGTCATTCCAGGAATCTCTCAAGGGATCCTAACTATGATTGAGTACCTTCAAAAATATATCCTAATCCTACTGCAGGCTGTAGTGGTACTCTAGTTCGAATACCACTACACAAACTCGGCTTGCATGGGCCACCACTAAAAATGTGTCACGACCCGCACCCTCGAGTAAGGGCACGAGAAGTGGGTACGTCCAGCCTACGCCGCAGTGTCGGCGGTAGAACGCTGTCCTAGGTCAACATCTAACAATATAAAGGTACCTGTACAGTATATACACTCCGAATGGAGGTGACATAGCAAATACAGTCTCAATCATATCTAAGGTAGAGCATGATAAAAGATAGATAAAATATGAAATCCACAAAGAGATACCGCAGATAGAAGTCTAAGTGTCTAAGATACACAAACCTAGAAAATATCTCAAATCTCAAATACAGTAATACATAAAGTAAATACAACTCAAGAAAACTAAAATAACTATCTATACAATCTCTACTGTGCCTCCTCTAGGCTAGCATGCAACCTCCAAGCTATTTGTAAAATTTACCAACAGGTCTAGTCAGGACAGGAACGAGTACAACTCATCAAGAAAACCCAAGTAAATGACAGAGAACTATAAAGCAGTTATAGACAGTTGTATTGATGAATATGGCAGTTTATATTTAGGTGATGGTAAGAAAGACAGATAAGTGCAAGGAAAGTAAGTAATTAAACAAGAGGAGAATCATGGCAATAAAGACTGTAAAAATAGAACTAGCTGAACCAGGGTAATATGATATAAAGTCCAGACAGCAATGTAGACCAGTGTAACTCCAATGTAAGTTCAGTACAAGATGAATCTAATACAAGATGAATCCAGTAAGGGACGATTCCAGTCATAGTGATCAATGATTCCAGGGTGAGTCCAGCCTATACTCTAGCAGTATGTTTTAAAATACCGAGATCGACATGTAAACGACTATAGATAATCCGGCACATCATACACCCGACCGGGTGTGAGATGGCTATCATTCCAGTTTGATTCCAGCAAAGATTGATTCCAGAAATGGGGTATGTCTACATGTCTTACTCTAGTATTTCCCCTCCCAGCAAGTGAATCCAGAAATTCGACACAATGATTCAAGATGAGTCCAGCCAGTAATATGAAGATACCAGTAAATGATTCCAGTAAATAATTCCAGAAGGTGATTCCAGTAATAGAAGCTAGGAATAATGATACCAGTAACAGTGGCCAGAAAATAAAAGTGTGTCATATACATGAATCCAGAATATACATACGTGTTGTAACAGAGAATCGCATACAACTAACTAGAACTGAAGTACAGTAATTGACAAGTAAATGAGAGAACTATCAGAGAATGTACTCGCTTGATACTCTTAAAAAGAGTAGTGTAATGTCAGATGTCTACACCGGGGTCACAATGTCCTAAATAGAGCAGTACAGGTTATAATGTGTTTAAAACAAGGTAAATGATGATACAATACAAACTACATGATTTCTAGGCCAATCTAGGTCAAGGTCAAACTTGGTCAACTCTGGGTCAAACCAAGTCAACATCTAGTCAAACTAGGTCAACAACAAGGCTATCTTGGTCAACTGGTCAAACTTAGGCTAGCAAGGGTCAATTGGTCATATTTAGGCCTTAATGTTGACTTTGGTCAATAATCCAATATTGGTTAACTCTAAAGTAAGCTAATCTCCTATAATAACCATTATCTACTCTATGATGTATAGCCTATTCCTTACCCAATACTATCTAACCCTCCATACCTATCCACACATATGCATATTGCCAAAACCTATAATCTAAGGCAATATACAAAAACCTATAATCCAAGACAATAAATCATGCATACATATAACACCCTATATAGGCAATACATATACACATATATATAGTGAATTACACTATCTAATTTTCCATAACCCATATCCCCAACTGTCAATTAACCTGTCAAGCCCACATTCCCAAATGGCAACATTAAAACATGCTTCATATACATTATATTAATTGCATTCCTACATGCTTGAATTCAACCATATATATACATTAATGTAAAGAGAATATATATCATATATATATATATATATATATATATATATATATATATATATATATATCATTTTATTCATCTAACATATCATGTATTACATACTCTATATTCATTTAATACCCATACTACATAGGCTCATAGGTTACATAAAATGCATATATCGTATAGTCACTCTTCTACTTAAAACCAATACTGTACCAATTGGGCATTCACTAAATTCTAAGATTAAATTATGTCGTATCCCTTTGTGTTAGCTTTCCGAAACTTTAAACGGATCATATTTTCGTGTCCGAAAGCTCCCGAAATCGCGAAAATATCGAAACACGTTCGTCTTTGGTACAGCTGACACTCAAATAATTCTACAAAAAGTTACAGAAGGAATTTAGCTTATTAAAATATATATTTGGAAAGCTAACTTCGATACGGTTTTTACAAAAAAAATAAGAGATAAATCGGAGTTCTAAGCTAAAAGTTATGACATTTCTAAGTTGCTTTGGTTAATAAAAACGTGGATGCATATTATGACTAATTTGACAAAAGAAAACATATAGGCCAAGATACTTGGATACAAACATAGGTATCAAAATGAAACTCATTCTAACCATCCTAACTAAGATCAATCCACACTCTAACCATTATAAAACTGAATTTAAATATCTATTTAAACTATTATCATACATACATACACATGGGGTGTCCTAATTTGGGATCTATCACGTAGGACACAAGACACATATCTAAAATCCTCAAGAGAGCTCCAAATGGCCTCAAATTTGAATCTAAATGGGACACATACATAAGGATGATCCTACGGATTCAAAACTAATTTATATGCAAAGGAAATCGATTTAGAGGATGGATTTTACCTATTGGGAGTGGAATCCCAATGAAATCTTTTAGGGCACGGCTCTGATACGAAGATCCCTCAAAGTGGACACTCCTTCTTGTACTCCTCTTCCAATCCTTGGTAGCATCCTTTCCTTGGAGAATGGGAATGATTGAGGAAAGGTTTGGTGAAGGAATGATTTGATTTGGAGATCAAATCAATGGGAAGGCTCTCTAAAATTGGGGAAGAACAAAAAGAAAATAAAAGATGCAAGATTGTAATGAATGAAATAAATCATTCTCTCCTAAAGGTGGCTGCCATAAATTATCCATTAGGGCTAATGGGAAATGTCCTAATTGTCCCTCTCTAGTCTCATATGGTTAAGTCTAGACTAGGTTCAAGTTTGGGGTCAAAATGATCTAGTTTTGAGTCTCCAACTTAACCATTCTAACATGATAAAAATTAGTTTAATTAACTAACTTAATTTTTGGGCCTTGTGAGCCACGTTTAACTTAATATTGGGTCCCATCTAGAGTTTAAGCTACCCGGGTCACAATACAAGTCGGAACGAGACGAAACTCAAACCCGACTAAACAAATCCAATAAAATAATATTAAAAATATAAATTTTTTCCAAAATATTAAAATATGAAAAATGACCAAAATCATAATACACCAATTTAAATATTATTAAGATAATCTAAAATTCACTAATTAATCAAAATCCTAAATAATTCAAAAGTCACAAAATGACCAAAATACTCTTAGCCTAAAAAGTTGTAAATAGTCATTCTAATCACATGGTTAGGTCCCCATGGTCATGGTTAGTCTCTAGGCTCAACAGTTCTAGAGTTCACTAGCTAACACATCAAAATTATAATTTACCAATTTTAAATAGTATTAAATTAATTAAAAATTCTCATAAATCATAAATCCTATTATTAAATAATAAACTTTTACAAAAGTTCAAAATTACCCTCAATTTACAAAAGTGGGTGTTACATTACTCAGAGGTAATGAGGACGTGGTAAACATGAGGGTTTTACAACAGAGTCTTCCTACTCAGAGGTAATGAGGACATTAGCAGGAGTGGACTCCACGAAGGGTACATAGAACAACTCAGAGGTAATATGGACGTGGGAGTTCTACGTAAGGGGTGGTTTATTTTTGATAGAAGTGAAACAACTCAGAGGTGACATCAACGTGGCTGTTTCGGGAATTTTATGGATCTGTTACCCTTTTTATGCACCGAAAGCGCGGGTAATAGATTATGAAGAAAATGCTCTTTTAGGAAGGAAGTTCAGAGGTATGATCATACATGACTTACTACCCAGAAGATGTGATATAGATTCATTTAGATTGGCCAGAGTGTAAGTTCAGCGGTTACCTAAGGGTACGTAACTCAAAAATCCAGTTGGTTCGGCGGGAGTCATTTAGACATAATACTTCTTCAGGAACTTGTCATTCATGGGCATCATGAGCAAGTCTCTGTTTTTCTTTGCGAGACGGTATGCACCATTGGAGAATACAGCCTCGATAATGAATGGGCCTTCCCACTTTGGCTGGAACTTGCTGGCAGTTTTGTGAGTCATAACTATCGGCCTCTAGACTGCCAAAACGAGATCGCCCACTTGGAATGTTCTGAGTTTAACCTTTTTGTTGAAGGCTCCAGAGATGCATGCTTGATAAAGCTCGATTTATTGTTAAGCTAACAGTCGCTTCTCATCTAAGGCCTCCAACTCTTGTAGCCAGCGACGGTAATTATCGTCCGTCGTCAATCGGTAAGTGAAAGCGACACGGAGCGAGGGGATTTGAGTCTCCAATATGAGAACTGCCTCACTTTCGTACACCAGAGAGAATGGGGTGTTTCTAGTAGCCATCCGGACTGTAGTACGGTACGCCCATAAGCATTTGCCAAGCTTTTCATTCCAGTCACGTTTGTTTGAGGACACGAATTTTTTGAGAAGCTTGATTATAGTTTTTTTGAATGATTCAGCCAAACCATTAGACGTCAGATTGTATGGTGTTGACACAACATTCTGGATCTGATGTTTGTGGAAAAACCGATGGAAGGCATGGCTTACGAACTGTAGACCATTGTCGTGGATGATCCTTCGGGGCAGTCCAAAGCGATAGATGACGTGATGCTTGAGGAAGCTGATCACGTTTTATGTCTTTACTTCTGTAAGCGAAACAGCTTCCGCCCATTTGGAAAAGTAATCCATAATTGCCAATATAAAAAGGTGTCCTCTGGATGAAGGTGGGGTGATTGGACCAATGATATCCATTCTCCATGCCTCAAATGGCCAGGATGCCACCGTCGGATGTAGGAATTCGGATAGTTGGTGTATGAAATCTGTATGGACCTGACAAGCTTTACACTTTTTTGCATAGTCTATCGCATCTGCCACCTTCGTAGGCCAGTAATAGCCTATCCGGCGAAGGCGGTCTTGTAATTTCAGGCCAATTGATGGGTCCCACAAAAGCCGTCGATAGCTTCGTGTACAGCTTCTTTGGCTTCTGTATTTGACAAACATCGAAGTAGTAGTCCATCATAGGATCGCCGATACAACATTTTTGTCTCAGTATCGTAGAAGAATCTGAGAGAACGTCTTCTAATAGAAGTGGCTTCTTTCGAGTTTTTCGACAAGATGTCATAGACTGCGAAGTCGATAAATAGGAGCCTCCAATCCTGTGTCTCATCGACAGTCAGGGCAGAATAGCTCTCAGCAAATTGGATATTGTTCTTAGAACAGACGAATTCATGGCCTATTACGTCAACTAAATGATGAGTATAATTTGGGACCGCTAGAGAAGCAGCCAGTCCTGCTAAGGCGTCGACTTCAATATTTCGGAGTTTGGGAACATGTTCTATGAAGAATCCTTTCAGGGATGTAATAATAGCGATTGCTATTTGATGATAGGGGATCATGTCTTCATGACGAACTTCGTAAGAACCCCGGATCTGATTAACGATTAACTGTAAATCACCATATGCTTTCAGGTACTCTACCTCCAGTTCTTTTACAAGTTGTAGGCCGATAACCAAGGTATTGTACTCGGCCACATTGTTTGAACAAGGTTCCGTGAGTGAGTATGCCCAGTTGATCACCAATCCCGAGGGAGAAATCAGTACCACTCCGACCCCAACGACGATGTTGCCTTTGGGTCCGGTTCTTGAAGCACTGTCGAAGAACATTCGCCAGACGGTATCATGGGAAGCCACGTTTAAATTAGCAACCTCATCTGGGATCTCTTCATGTAGTCTGGTTGACTCCGAACCTGGATGGGCTGCTAAAAAGTCTGCCAGAGCTTGACCTTTAAAAGCCTTCTGCAGGACGAAGATCATGTGGTAGGGAGACAATAATATCGCCCAAGTAGCAAGACGAGAGCTGAGCGCACCTGGTTTGGTCATAAGGACCCTGAGAGGGTTGACTCGTGATATGACATGGATGGTTTTGTCCTAAAACATAGTGTCGCGTCTTCTGAATAGCGAACACCAAAGTGAGACATTCCTTTTCTATGATAGTATATCTATGCTCAGGTCCTATCATAATTCGACTGAGGTAATAGATAGCCTGTTCATGCCCTGCATCATTATTTTGTGCTAGTAGAGCACCAAGGAAATGCTCCATCGCTCGCACATAAAGCAAGAACGGCTTTCCAGCAACCGGTGCCACCAGGACTGGAGAGGTTACTGATAAACCTCCTGATGTAGGCTAGCCTCCCTTGAAGGCCTCTGAGGTCTCGAAGATTTCTCGGGGGACCCATCTCCATTATTGCCTTCGTCTTCTCAGGGTCTATATGGATTTCCTGGGCGGTAATGATAAAACCCAAGAATTTTCTGCTAGATACACCCAAGAAGGATTTATTGGGATTCATCTTCAGGTTGTGTGCTCGTATCAGGTCGAATACTGTCCTCAGATCGTACAGATAATCTTTCTTAGAGCGACTTTTGACAGCGATGTCATCGACATAACATTACACTTTTTACGCAGGTGATCTCTGAAGATGACACTCATAGCTCGTTGGTATGTGGTGCCGGCATTCTTTAAACCAAAGGACATGACTGTGTAGCAGTACACACCAATTGTCGTTCAAAATAATGTATGCTTTTCGTTGTCAGGAAACATCTTGATTTGGTTGTATCCTGAGAAGCCATCCATAAACGACATGCGCTCAAAGCTACATGTGTTGTCGATCATTATTTCCGTAATAGGAAGAGGGAACTCATCTTTAGGACATGCTTTATTCAGATTCTGGAAGTCGATAAAAATTTGGATCTTTCCATTCTTCTTGAGGACCGGTACTATATTGGCGACCCAGTCTGGATGTTATTCCTTCCGGATGAAGCTGCTGGCTATCAGTTTGTTGACCTCAACTTCGATAAAATTTAAGATGTCCGGGTGGAACCGTCGTTGCTGTTGCTTGACCGGCTTCGCGTCCGAATGAATGTTGAGTTTATGGAGAGCAACCTTGGGGTTTAGCCCTGGCATGTCCTCATAGCTCCAGGCGAACACGTCGATGTACTCTCTGACGAGTGGCAAAAGCGACTCCTACTCTTCGTTTGTCAGGCTTTTACTGACGAAGATTGGCTTTGGAGAGGATTCATCGCCGAGGTCAACTTGCATGACCTCATCTTCGGTAGGAGGATCTCTTTGTTCGAAACACTTCTCCCACTGCGCATCTAGCTATTGAACCTAAGGTTCTAACTCGAGAAGCTCGGGAACATCTCCGTCTTCTTCATAGGCGTCAGCAAATGCCATATTGACAGACCAAACTTGTCTGAATATATCCTTGATGCTGACATTCGAATCCGAAGTGGGTGATTGTGGGACATCAGTGTGGTTTGTGGAGAGCAACCTGAAAATGATCCACAGCCCTTCAGGATAAAGTAAGGTATCTTTTCAGGTGGGATTACATCGTCAGCAGAAGGAACATCAGTGTGGACAGCCACATACTTGGCTAGCTCTAATTCCTCTTTAGCCACCCCCCATATCAATGAAGACTGGAAGGATGACCTGGGCAGCTTGATCATCAGAGGCTCCACTGGTGGTGCTAAACGTGGGGTCGTAGGCATACTAGCGATCCTTGGTTTAGCGCTTGGTGTTGGACGTAGAGTTGTTGGCTCACTAGCAGTCCCCGGCTTAGCGCTTGGCTGTCGACTTGTCCTGGGAAGACGAATCGTCATAGGCTTAACAAAAAGATTAATCTCTTCTGTTTGTCGTTGGCCGGCTCTTGGCAACCTGATTGTCAGTGGCTCCGTAGTGGGTCTCGGCCCTTGGCCAGACCTTGGAAGTCGGATTGTCATCTGCTCCTTTTGTGCAGTGAGCACCGGAAGACTAGTTGCTTCTCTATGCAGAGTGGCTGTAAGAGGTGCAGCCCTGCCTGATTTGCGGGGTTAAAGATGGACTCTCAAGGGTTCCTCAGGCCCTGCAATGGCCTCCGTCTGCTCTTTAACATCCTCCTTGATCATGTGCCTCTTTGATTTCTCATACAAGTAAGAATCTGAATAGTAGGATTCGACCCCTTTGAAAGGATCGATGTCGACAAATTCTGTCTTTACGAAGCCGTGCTTGTCAACGTATTTGAAGCATTGGTGCAATGTGGAGGGCACGTTCATATAGTCATATATCCATGGACGTCCCAGGAGAATATTGTAGGAGTTATCTGCGTCTATGACATAGCAGGTCACTTCCTACTGAAGGTCGCCAATTTGGCACTTCAGGCAAATCTTTCCAATGGGATAGCTTCTTCCTGAATTGAAACCACTAATGGCGGTGCTGGTAGGAGTCAACCGATGCATAGGGATGCGCAGGAGGTGGAGCAAGCTCTTCGGAATAATGCTTATCGAAGAACCGGGATCAATGTGAATCCGATCCACCTTGATGTCGTCGACGTATCCAGTATAATACAGAGGGCGATCGTGCAGGTTGGTCTTGATAAGCATATCCTACGGAGTGAACACAATGTTAGGCATTGCATCTATACAAGCGCTGTCCTGGAGATCTGTCGGCGAGTTCTCTCCTGTAAGCTTGGCCTGAGCCAGATATGCATCGACATTCTAGAGTCCTTCGCTCAGTGAGATGCGAACATCTTTGGAGAGTCTCAGAAGTTCATATAATGACAATTTGGCTGGTGTTTTGGCCAATTATGCCAGAATGTCAAAATTGTAGGGCCTCTCCAGCCCCTGAGGCGTGTCTTTCCGGAGCGGCTTGTCAAAGCGGGTCTCCTTTGGCTTAGGCTTATCGGCCGACGGAGGCTGAGAAGGTCCTAGGGCATCAGTAGTGGCCGGCTGATGTTCTTTAGCCGAGTTACCCGGCATGGATTGAGTTTGTGCACCAGACCGGGTTACGACAGCTGTCGCTTCTTCGACGTCGGCTGAGATTGTACGACATGACTTGACTTTCCCGCCCTTTTTCTTGCCAATAGAGGGTGATACTGGCTGGGTTACTTCAGATACTAAGTCCGGGTGGACCCACATGACCTTTCCTCATGATGTGGTGAGGGGTACCAGCCCAGCAGCCTGGTCTCGGGGAGATAGAAGATTAGCGACCTCTATTTTTGCCCGGAGGACGGGTACTATGCCATATTGGGTCCTCGTCGGCGAGAAGCTGTCGAATTGGACTGACACCATGTTGGCAGCGACCATCACCTCCTCGAAATCATTAGCCAAAGCCTTGGAGTCAATAAGGTTCTGGATGTACCGCTTTAATTGGAAGCAATCTTGTGTAGCATGGTGGACGTAGCGATGGTAGTGACAGTACTTAGGGCTCTCCATCTCTGCAGGTCGAGGTTCACATCTTGACGGAGGGAGCTGAATTCTGTCTCCTTGTAAGAGCATATCAAAGATGGGCTTGACATGACTATCCTCGAAGGAGTAAGTCATTTGTGGCCACTACTTTTCTGCCTACTTCGGTTCGGGCTTCTGGGCTGTGTCGGCCACCATAGCTTATTGTCCTTGTTTTCTTGGTTGTTGGAGGAATTATCGCCGTTGTTGTTGTTGGCATTAGGGCGTTTGCCCTTGTCCTCCATATCCGAGAAGTGCAATCCCAGTTGGCGAGCATTCTTCAACTTGGCTTCTGCGCTAGTGGTGCTAACGATGAAAGTCTTCTAGTCCTTAAATTGACTTTCGCCTATCCAGAGGCTGATTGTGGGGAGCAGCCTCTTTTGGCAAATTTCAATTAAGGAAGAGTCTGGGTTACCAGAGGGCAACTTCATCGCGGTTTGGCAAAATCGCTCAATATAGTTCCTTGTCAGCTCCTTCTCTCCTTGAACAACGTCCATGAGGGTTGACATGGTCACATCTTGTCCCACCTTATAGAACCTCTCTAAGAGCATATGTTTGAAATCGACGAAGGAATGGATGCAGTTGTCTGGCAAGTTACGGTACCAGTCGAATGCGACTCCCTCCAATACCCCGACGAACAATCGTATAAGGATGGCGTTGTCATGCGGCAGATGATATATTGTGGCCTCAAAGTAAGTCACGTATCGGCTTGCAGATGTCTTTCCGTCATAAGGGTTGATGTTGAATGGTTTGTATCAAGTAGGGAAGGGGACATCTCTCCATGCAGCAGGACACGGCTATCGTATCCTGAGGTCCTGAGAGTTTTCTCGGGCATGAAACATTGCCCGGAGCTCCTGGACTTCTCTTCTCGCCTCCCTGGCCTCTTCTGCAGCAGTGGGAGCCAACATTTCGGGTGGATTATCGCCCGGGGTTGGTGCGGTTGTGTTTGAGTCCGTATAGACAATGGAACCCAAGCTTGTTTGGCCAGGCATCCTTCCTTGGAGAGCCGCCTTGATCTCGTCTACTGACTTAACCAAGGTATGAAGTATGGCCTCAAGAGTGTCAAGGCGCTGTCGATCACTTGGACCGTCTTGATCGTTTTCAGTCATGAATACTGTTCTCACATGAGGAGCAGTAGAAGGAACTATAGAAGACGTGCTCTCCGAATCATACCCCCGAATAGAGAATTCGTCAGGGTATATGGGAATGTTCTCCTCTGGTTCAGACTCAGAGGAAGTGCCACCCCCTGCATAGGAGGTTGCCTCATCTTGGCACTTGTGGACGTCTTTAGGGACGTCAGAATTTGCTGCATCTGTTGGAGGATTATCTCCCCAGGTTGATCTTCTTGGAACACCGGATTGTTGTGGATGTTCCGGGGAGTGCTACCCCCAGCTTCGACTACCCCCAGGGATGTAGATGACGAATCTCCAAGTGTTGAAGATTTCGTCTTCGAGCGGGTGCCTTGATAAACTCCTCCTATGGTGGTTGTGGACAACCGCTTGGATGAGAGTTTCTTAGCCGCGCTAGTTGAGATCATCGGGCTGGAGACATTTACTTTCTTTTCTTCCTTGTTGGTAGGGACTTTTTGGGCAGAATTGTAAGAGGCGAAAGGAAGTACCTCGTCTCCCGAGCATTGTTCTAGGACCGACCCTGGCTGCTGCAGTCATTGGAAGACGGACTGCCGGTCCTCTTGTACTGCTTTCTTGTTGCTGCAGTAGTTGACAATGACTTGAGTGCAGTGATGTCCATGGAAGGACTCTCTGCACACCAAGGTTTCTTCTCTTTCCTTGCGCTTGTGAAAGATCATATCATGCATGTCAAGTGCATTTCGAGCAATCTTTACACTCGTTTTGTGGGCCCGGGAGTCCCGAGCACACGAGTGTGTTGGTATCATGTTTGTTCCCTAACGTGGGGCTAGTAAAAGTACTTGCCCCTGATCATTATTGGGAGACTCTTGAGAATCACCCTATTCGTTGGCCGTCGGGGGCTGGACACGGATAGTTTTGTACAACTTTCCATCAGAGGCCCGCGTAACAGTTAGCGGGACTCCCTGATGGTCAGAAGTTGGAACAGCTGACTAAGCTCGACGAGCTCGCGCTGTCCTAGACTTCTTCGCTCTAGCACCCAAGGACGCGTAGTAGGAAGAATCCAAGCTGGGCCGCACAGAGTCTAGCACATCTTTCTGGAAGCATATGAGGTCATGACCACATGAGAGGCGGTCGAAGACTGAACCTGAGTCGCATAGGGCGGATGGTCTGTGCCTGGGATTGGATGCCGCATGAGCCATCTTCCTGCGGCTGGGCTTGGCGACCGCATAAGTATGCTGCATGCAGCTGGGATAGGTGGCCGCATGAGCGGTCTGTGTGCGGCTGAGATTGGCGGCCGTATGAGCTTTTTGTATGCGGCTGGAGCTCGTGGCCGCATCGTGTTTGCCATTGATTATCAAAGAACAAAACAGTTTTATGGGAGGACTGAACTTTAATTCACAATTATAAACTCGCTTGTACACAAGAAAGCCTAGGAACAAAACCTAGAAAAAGTAATCAAAGTACAATTGTTTAATTTGGATTCTGGAGGGTGACGGTAGAGGCTCGGAAAAGTGCTATCAACTCTGTCTTACTCCTTGGACGATCGAACGCAACCTCGACTTTGGCGAAGAAATGCCCTCTCTGTGTGTGCTTTTGCTCTGTGTGTCTCTGTGTGTGTGCAAAGGAATAATCCCATGCTATTTATAGGAGTTTGTGATAAGTGTGGTGTACAGCCACGTGGCCACATCCTTGTGACTGCGCCTTGAGAAGTGGACAGTTTGGGATTGGTTAAGATTAATCTTGATCTGTTTATTGCAATAAATCTGGACTGTTATGTTGGTTGCAATAAATCTGAACTGTTATGATCTGTTGGTTGCAATAAATCCGAGTTGTTTAAGACTTAGTCAACTTCTGCCACGCGTCCCAACTGCCGCTATGTTGCGAGCCGCATGAATGGTGTACCCTAGCTGAGCCGCATGAAGGACTGTCCCTATGATTGAGCCGTATGAGGGTGGTCTCATGACTGAGCCGCATGAGGGTGGCCCCATGGCTGAGCCGCATGAGAGTGGTCTCATGACCGAACTGCATGAGGGTGGCCTCGTAACCGAGCCGCATGAGGGTGGCCTCATAACCGAGCCGCATGAGAGTGACCTCATAACCGAGCCGCATGAGGGTGGCCTCATAACCGAGCCGCATGAAGGTCACACAGGCGATCCGCATAAAGAACTTTATTGGAATTTGTGAACTGTGTCAGCTATCACAAAGATTTTCTCATCTTTTTATGAGCATGTCACGTCTCTTCTTTATGTCAGAGCCATTATTTCTGTCAGAGTTGTCACTTTGTGTCAGAGCATTAATGGCCAGCTGCACGGAGTAATTATGGCCAACTGTATAGGCCTATTTTGAACCGCATAAGGCTACGTGGCTCCTCATGAAGCTTTCTGAGCCGCATGAAGCTTTTTGAGCCGCATGAAGCTCTCAGGAATTTTGAGCCGCATGAAAACTCTCCAAGTTTTGAGTCGCATGGAGTTTCATGTTGATTCTGGGCCACATAAGAATTACTATACTTTTTCATGCTTCTACACCACCAAACACAGATTCTACCCTCATCTCTATTTGTGCCAAGCCCCAAATTAATATGGACATAAATGAGAAGTAGTTGCTAGGTGCCTACCTCCTATTTGAGCAAACCAAATGAAGAAAATACTTTTGGTCATGACTTACCGCAGTGAGAAGGTGTTGAGAGAATAGATGATTAAATGAGAAATAGTTGCCAGGTGCCTACCTCCTATTTGAGCAAACCAAATGAAGAAAACACTTTTGGTCATGACTGACCGCAGTGAGAAGGTATTGAGAGGACAGACGATTCGACTAGTCTGTGTTGCATGAAAGCATCATTCACCGAACGAATCGACTTGGGAGCGCAAGAACTCTATTCGGGAGCGCTTCCCTCATTTATTTGAGGACTCAAGTACGAATTTATGTACTACATTTAATTCTCATGGCCTTCCATACTCGTTTTTTCTATTTCGTAGCAATACCCTCAATTTCAGGGCCGAAATTCTTAAAAGTTGGGAAGGATGTAAACCCCCTACTTTTATTGCAACTAATACAAATATCCCTATCATGAAATAAATTACTAACTTAAATTAGTAAGAGTAGGCCTTGGGGTACATATATAAGTATTTTTGTATATAATATATTTGAAGGTATATACTTATGGGTCATTGGATACATATATTTTTATATAAGTAATGTGGGTGTATAGATATATTTAAATATGAAATTTAAAGTATATATCTATTTACATATATTTATGAAGTTTATGTATCGAAATATATTTTAATATATATATATATATATATATATATATATATATATATATATATATATATAATATTATATATATATATATATATATATATATATATATATATATATATATATATATATATATATATATATATATTTATATATATATATATATATATATATATATATATATTTATATATATAAAAAAATATATATATATATATTTATATATATATATATTTTTATATTTTTTTATATATATAAATATATATATATATATATATATATATATATATATATATATATAAAGGGGCAGCAGGCCTAACCCCCATTTTTTCCCTTTCATTGATAAAGCCAGCCAGCCCAAGGGTCTATCCTTAGCGGGGAATGGGGAAGCGAATTCGGGTCGACCCCAACCGATACCCTGATCCATTAAATTCAAACTCAACGATAGTTAAGTACTGTTCATCACCTTCTAGACATTAAGCAGCAACAGCCGCAGCGCTGTGCACATTGGCAGGCCATGCGCATACGAGCGTGGCAAGCTACAACTGGCTCTCTCTTACACTCCTCTTCCTTTCTATATTTAACTGCTCCTTCTCCTCCCCATGACCTTGTTGGTGCTCTTAATTCCTTGACATGCATGTTGAGAGCCTGCTCTCAACATGCTTAGTGAAGTTTAGTCCCAAACAAAAAGTACACCATGAGGTATCCCAACATATATATTAGTATGTGTTGTTGGGATATGCACATGGGGTGGTGACCCTAAGGAGGGAACCATTTGAGTGATTTTACTAGGAGGTAAGGATAAGGCTCCATGGTAAAGCATTCATGTTTTTTGCTCTTGGAAAATTTATTTCATGGGAGCTAAGCCCCGTAGGGGCTTAGCGACTCTGACTCGGACTCGGACTCGGAATCGGGCTCGGGCTCATGAGGCGTAATGTGGCATTTTGTTGGCACACTTAGCACGTCAGCATCGTCGCTAGGTGCACACAACGCTTAAGTTACGCGAGCCACTTGCGCAGCCACTTGAGCTGCCAGGTTACGTGGCCCTAGTTGCGCGGGCCAGTTTGCACGGCCAGGTTGGGCGGGCCAGGTTGCGTGGCTAGGTGCGCGCCCATTTGTGCGCACATGTGTGCGCCCAGTTGTGCGGGTGGCACAGGGTGCGCAGCGGCACAACTTGCTACAGGTCGTGCCTGTGCATGATCTGTATGGTTACTACACGTTTGGAGTAATTTTTACCACGTCCTAATGTTGTACAAACCGGGCAGTTGCCACTCAGGCCTATATAAGGTCTCTTCTCTCCACAGGACAAAAAATAGAAGAGTACACAAAAAGTTAAAAAAGTTTACAAGTATTTTTTTAACACAAGTAAACAGAGGCTGTGAAAGAGAAGAGAAGCTTGGCACCAGCGTTGCTTTTCCACGGGAGTCCATGTACGATCCGAGGAGTCAGAAGAGCAGGAGTGTTCCAAAGTTCTCCGACGAACTTGCTGGTTCCTGGAAGCTATTTGTGTGGGGCGAATATAGCTTTGAGCAACAGTGATCATTCACCCCAGCAGGAGATCTTTCATCTATCGCCTGTCATCTTTGCTACTGCTACCAATTCGGATTAGTACCTTCTTTTTAGAAGTACGTCATTCGGTTGCTGTAATAAAATCTTTTTTAAGATCTTCATATACCAGAATCCTCCAAGGATCTCTGTTACGCACCTTCTTTGAAGTGTTGCATTGAAACTTTGTCTTTATAATTGTTTTATTTTCTCAGTTTTCTATCGAAAATTGTGCCCCGGTAATAACAGACCTAAACTCCAAAACCCTAGTAGCCGCCATTGAAGACCCATCCGACCGTCCTTAGTCGGCGACCAACCATGCCACCACCAATGCGTTGTGGCTGTCACTACCTTTCCTGAGAGGTCCTCTTTGCCTTCCCATCCAACCATCACTTGTAGCCTGACCGGTGACGTCAGAGGAAGCGCTCTCCAATACGTGCCCAACTCTGACTCGTAGTCTCACCGGCGGTGGAACACGGGGCTCGAGCGTCCCAGCAGCACGTCTTGCAGCAGTTGAGTCTTAGGAGCGTGATACCCCTCGGCGTTGCGCCTAGTTGCTGGCCTGTCCCGTTCTCGTCGAGCAGTGACATTCTTTAGGTAACTTCCCTCTGCAACAGTTATGCAACTCCCTTACCATGAGTATATAGCTAGTATTTTCCTTGAGCTTGGTTTGTACATTTTTTATGCCTACATATGAAGGCTACATGTACTTCCACGTACCTATGTAAAATATGAGTTTGCATGCATGTTACCTCATGCTAGATAGATATGTGATGTTTAGGTTATGTGGAGCCTCAGCTTGCAATAGGACTGTAAAATGATTCAAACAACTCGTGTTCGACTCGCGTTCGGCTTAGTCCAAGTTCAGTTCGAAGTTCGTTCGTGGACAGATAGATATCGAGTTCGATCATTTCTTTTTTTGTTCGAAGCTATGTTCAAACCGAGTTCGACCATAGGTTGTTCGACTCGGTCATGTTCGCGAGTGGGTTCGAACTCGAATCGGTATCTCAGATTAGAATTTATTCTAATATATGTATATTAAAAAAGCTATATCAACTATGTCATTTCTTTTTGTTACATTTTATTTTTTGCTACTTTATTGCTCCCGTGCCAGACTTTCACGTTCGGCTCCCAGTGACAATCAAGTATACCTTGCCACTATGTTATTTCTTTTTGTTATATTTTATATCTTGCTACTTTATTGCTGCTTTATAATTGTGCGTTCGAGTATATCTCTGGGTGCAACCAACGAGATATGTTGGTCGTTACAGATAGCCTAGTCCATTAGAGACTACCCATGTACTGCAGAGCTGATACACTAGTATCTCGTTGGACCCTGACACATGCTTAGACACGGTGATGTGATACAGAGATACAGAGATACAGGACACGTACCACCGCATTCGATTAATCATCAGTACGGCCAGGACGTGCATGGTATAGTACATGCTAGATATTTTCATTATGACATATTAGGCCCCGTACTGGGGATTGTGCGTGTCGTAGAGACGACTCGCTCTAGATACATTGGGTGGGGAGGACAGTTATGAGACGGAGGGGCTGCTATTAGTATTTGTTGTTGACAAAGAGGTAGTTCGGACGAACCCTACTGCGAGATGATCTCATGTTCGGAGAGCCTCATTCGTCAAAAGTTGTTCTCATTGTAATTTCACATAGTTGATAGAGCACCCCTGATCTTTATATATTTCATACCATAGTGGCTTGTATATTATATATCTTGTTGCGTCCCTCTGAGGACCTGGTTTCCTTCCAGGTTGGCTGAGTGGGTTGGCAGAGTTCTTTGTCGGATATTTGCTTAGCACCAATTTTATTGCTGGTATTACCCTTCTTTGGTTTGTATGTTTTATTTCTATATTCATACCTGCTTGATTTATGTAGCATTTATAGACTCTTTTCCTCTCGAGTCTACTCAGACTAGTATGGTTATTGGGCTGCAGACTAGTATTCATATTTTCCTTTCTTTATACTTCTGTTATGGATTGAGATATAGAGTGATATAGTGATAGTTACACCATTTCAAACGGCTTATACGTATTCGAGTCGAACTAGAGTCTGGTTGAATACGTAGCTGGCCTATGCCACGCGGCTCGGTCCTGCGTATTTTGGGACTGGGGCATGACAATGTAGGGGCCGAATCCCAGCTAGCGGTAGTCCGAAGACACTTGACACCATGTCACTTAGACTTTTACGTCTTTTTGACAGAAGGGCCCTTTCGGCTTGTACCCAAAATAACATCAATTTATAAATCTCAAAATGTCAAGTTTTAGGCATTTTTATTAAACATAACACATTAGGAATCAAAAAAATTAAAGTATGCCTAATTCGCATCGCCGATAATTGAAACGGTCTTTAGCCAGCGCTTTTGTGAAAATATATGCTAATTGATGATCTGTATCAATATATTCTAAGCAAATATTTCCGTATTGTTGGTGATCACATAAAAAGTGATAACGTATCTCTATGTGCTTCGTGCGTGAGTGACAAACAGGGTTCTTAGTCAAATTAATTATGCTAGTGTTATCACAATATATGGAAATCTTTGTGTAGTGCAGATTGTAGTCTTCAATGGTTTGCTTCATCCATAAAATTTGAGCACATAACATCCTGTGGTGATATACTAAGCCTCAGTCGTTGATAGCACTACAAAAAAAGTGACCTTTTGGGACAACAAAAAATCGTCTTAAAAATTGCAATTACCGTCCCAACAAATATTTAGGACGGCCTTTGGGACGGGAATGGACGGTCCCATTAGGGTGGCGTGGCAAAAACTTTAGGGACGGATATTGCCGTCCTAATTACTGCTAAAGGACGGTTAGGCAAAACGTCTCAAAAGTTTTCAAATTTATGTTTTTGTGTGACGGTTTATTAATTTGCCCCAAAAAATAAGTTTTTGTAACAGATATATTTCGTCCTAATAAATAAGGGACGAAATTTTAGAAAGTACTGTAATCGTGTGAAAAAACTTAACAATTATTTAAATTATTATGGAATTACTAAATTCTTGTTTATATATAAAATATATAATTGAATTTTATATACAACAAAAATTCATACATAACTATTTTATTTAATCGAAAATGCATATGGTAGCCGCAACATTAACAAAGCGTAGCCACAACATTAACAAAACGATTTCTATAAACATATTTAAAGGTAATATCCCATTGTTCATAAAATGAAATCCAAGTCTTACATCACTTAGAGTGTTCCCATCAAGTTTTACATCAGTAAGCATTCACTTAATTTACAAAATAAAATCTACGACTTTTTACACAAGTCAAAAACATATATATTTGATTTTCCACATCCATTGACAAACCGATCCACAAATCCATGGCTGCCAGCAGCATTGCCTACCTGGAAACACATGAATAAGCCAAAAATATGGTTAGTTATAAGTAATTGGGACCCTTGGTACATGAATAAGCCAGAAATATGGTTTAATTAATCAATTAGAAGGTTAAGCAACAATAACCAAAATTTCTCCAATGATCTTACAAAGATAAATGGGGCACCAGCATCAACTTGCTCTACATAAACTCAATCTACCATTTCTACCAAGAATCAAGAAAATAACAATAACTCTAACTACCATGTGTATCAGCAATTAGACCTAGGTAGTTAGTATCAGAGTTAATAATCACAATTGCCTCTTACGAAGGCTTTTAATAGTCTGATATCGAACATGGTGGAGTAACTTCAGAAAGAAACATATGGTATATTGCATATACCATTCATAAATTAGCTGGACTCATTTATGTTATATATCAATACCTAATGGAATTAGAAGGTGAAATATGAAGAAAACAGAGAGGCATGTTGGGAGAGGGATCTGAAGTTTGTCATAGAGAGTTCTTGTTTACAGAAGTTTGTCATAGAGAGTTTGTCATAGAGAATCTAGATTTAATTTACAGAAGTTTGTCATAGAGAGTTCTTGTTTTTTCTATCAGTTTGATCTTATGGATTCAACTCGTGTAGGTCTTTATGCTAAGGGCGAGCAACATCCTACTACCTCTCTATTTCATAGTGCAACTGATTGCAGCATATCAGAAGGGGCGCCACCAGCATTTACGATATGTGAATTTTAATTTCTTTGATGACACCAGACTTTAAATTCCTCTCTAGTTCAGGATGAATCAGAACTAAAATGTTGTTTCTAAAGCAGATAAAAGATGCCTCACCCATCTATAAAGACCAAAGGGAAGAAAATAAACAAGTGGCACATCTGACAATTCAAATTCACTCATGAGATCCAAACAGAAAGAAGAGGCTTTATATTATGTTTTTCTTATTGTGAAAAAATGGACTTTATCCATTATACACAGAGTTGACAGTTTATTTCCTTTTTTTATTTGAACACTCCTTGTTGTTCAATGTGCTTACAAATGGGAAGAGGGAAAGGAGAATTCTACTCCCCTTCAAATTTTCTGAGCAAAGTTTGAAAAGAAAAGAAAAATTAATGGCATCGGTAAAAGTAATAACTATACTGCAAACAATGAAATATATGAAACATTGCCAAGAACATAAAGTCGAGAGATGAACAAGATGAAGATTATAATGAAACAAATCATAGATTATTGTTGATACCTCATAGAACCTCTTTTATAGGAGCAAGTGTTTTGAACAAGATCTGTACACCAAACTAAGCAATTAATTCCAGAAGAAGGTGCACTGTTTTACAATTAAACTATAGGTGGAATCAATATAGAGGTAACAGGTAAATTTATTTCAAAATCCGTACCTGCACCGTCTTGCCATGAGTTGTTTGCAGTACTACATGCACACAAATATTGGTCAAAATTGTTCTCATTAATTATGAGATAGGTAGTGCTCAATTTTTTTATAGTGGAAGCACATAGAAGCCCAACATTTGCATATGGTAACCTCTGCCAGGATCTTTCTTCGTTGGTCTAACAGGGCCAATGGACAAAGGGGCAACTTAGTTACCTTCATGTATGCTTATGTTACACGGACATGAATATTTCTCGACACGATACAAACACGACGATACACACACACATAAGGTTTGTCCTGCCCTAGCATATTTTGGAAAGTGTCATTTTGATGCTTGACACAACAAAAACATGGGTTCGATTATTATTATTTTTGCAGTGTCAATGCTTCTAGGAAGCCCTGGTATTAGCATGTGTTTAGATAGGCTTTTCGGCGTTGCTTGAAATATCAGGAACCAATGGTTCTCTCTACTTCACTATCAGAAAACCATGAAAGGGGAATCAACATAATACCTTTCTTGATCATCTGTGGATGTGTGGAAGTTGCTCCCTAAACATTTCACATCATTATATCAACCCTGCTAGCTGGGGGCTTCCCTTTCACACAACTAAGCTGTCATATGAATTAAACTGGAAACCATAATATCATAGACAATTGGAAGGAGGAAAGCACTCCAAAACAAACAAAATATCACTCCCTGACACATCAAAAGTAAAATTTTCCACCTAAATAATGAGAAGTCTCTATGAACGTCTTTCATAATTAATTTGAAAGTTCCTAAACAAGAAAATTGATTTTTTCTTCAAACAATAAAGAACTTACAGAGTTTAACCTGTTTTTCATCAAACAAAAAATTAACAAAAATAGAAATCTTACTGATGTTGCTGAGGAATACTGATGTCGGCTACGAAATTGCTGATGCACGTCAGTGACGGTAACGAAATCTCACTAGACAAAATTGTATCCAGACATGTAAAGCAAAAAAAAAAACTATTTGCCCTAAAATTATGTTGTTAAGAGAGAAGGAGGAGAAAGAGGAGGAGATCTTCAGAGAATCGTTGAAGAAAGGAGGAGGAGATTTTGTTTTTCTCCTTCAGAGCACCGCTGAAAAAAGTGTTTCCCCCTTTATAGCACTGCTGCAGATTTTGGTTTTCTTATACTCCACGAACACACGGGAAAACTTTTGGGGGGAACTCTGAAAAATTTTGGGGGGAACAAATTTATTTGGAACGAAAATTATTAATAGTCCCAAATAAGAGATCCATTTTTCAATCTGTCACCAATAAATTCATTTTTTGTTACAAAAAATATAGCAGTCCCAAATAATAATTTTTTAGGACGTTTAAAACTAGAGTTCTTAAAAGTGTTGTCCCAAAAGCCAATTTTTTTTGTAGTGTAGCGCTATAAAATTTTGCTTCCTGCTAAACCAGGAGACTAAAGCTTTCCTAGGAAATGACACGTACCGCTGGTACTTTTACGGTTTACTTTGCATCCTGTAAAATCCGCATATGAATAACCGATTAGGTCAGAATATATGGTTTTGGGATACCATAAGCCGACGGTAGAAGTTCCCTTTAGGTATAGGAAGATACGCTTAACGGCGCATAAGTGTGATTTCTTAGGATTATCTTGATATCTTGTAACGCCCCAGTCCCAAAGTACATATGATCGAGTACGCGAACATGCCAGCTGCACATATACGAAGAATATCCCATATATGAAATCCTCGTATACATATATAAGCTGTATAATAAATCATCACAGGCCAGAATAATATAATTTAATTTCATCACAGCTTAACACAGAAGATAATAAAGTCTAGATATAAAAGAGTGGATCAAAAGATAGCCGGGTGAACATTCTGTAAACCCCCTAAATTTCTACTTTAAATTTTTTTTATATAAATTGAGTATTTAAAATTTTTACTTGGTATTTGTACGCCGCATAGTCGTATTATACGTCGCGTACGAATTTGTCGTATGGGATGTCGCGTACGACTTCGTATTTTCGCATGTCTTGTCGAGTGCGAATATGTGCAAGGTATATATTTTTGTAAAAACATTTTATTTTAAAAATTTTGGTTTTTCAAATAATAAATAATAAATATTTTTGATTACTTAAAGTTGTAAAATGCATCGCATTTGGAATTTTCAAAACTTATTTTATATCATAAAAGGTTATATAAATAATAATTTTGAAAAATATATTTTATGCAAATATTCGTTGCATCTGAGGTGCATAAATTTAAATTCATTTTCAAAATTAATTAATATTAATATTTTTAATATTCAAAAATGTATTTTTAAAAAAATATTGTTTGGTTTAAATCTGATTAATTATGATAATTAAAATTTGAAAAGATTTTATTGACTTTATTTTTATTAAAGATAGAATGTATCTATATTGGATTGGATTTGATCCAATTATTTTTTTTTGAATTAAATAGAATAATATTTAATTGGTGATTTATACAACCCTAGTCTTTATCCAACTAGGAACCTTCTTCACCTCCTATATAAGGAGAGATTCATTGCTCTCCTTTTCTCCAGAAATTTCCACAAAATTCCACAATCCAGTATCATGTGCATCGTGTCTGTGACTACCAAATTCTTATTCCAGTCTCGTACAGTCTTCCACGTCGTGTCCGAAACCCCTGGACACGACGACAAAAATCACAAAACCCATCCTTGCCATTACAGAAAACCTCGCAACAACCGCTAGCATCGTCCCACCATTACCGTTCCCAACACCACCGCCAGGCCACTCCGGCCAACCATCAGCACCCCTTCAGCCGTCCGATCCAACCCCTGCTCCTCGACTCCACACATAACCACCGCCGCCACCGTCTCGTCTCTACCGCCATCATCATCCCCGACATCGTCGCCGTCTCCTGCACTCCGGCCCCGACCCATCAACCGACCGACCCCAATTCGATCACCATCACAGATCCGGCACTCCCATCCACCTCCACCAAATACAACCACCACCATCACCGGCGTCCATCGCCGGCGACCCAAAAACCACCATCATCATCCTAGGAGAATCCTCTCCTGAGCACCGCCAAGCTTCGCTCCACCTCCGCCGAGTTCGGCCAGACCCGATTCAGAGGCCACGCCATCGTCGACAACCGCCAGGCCGCGTAAGATCTCTCCATCGTGTCCCAGGTGCCGCTACAGTCGCTGCCTTCCTTCGCCAAAGGCCGGTAACCCCTCTTCGTCTATCTCCCCCTCAGCCCCCAGCTTCGTCCTGGCCTCCGCGACCCCGACCCAGCACGGCCGAGCTCCGCCCATCAAGAGCCTCAGTCGGCGCATGCCGCCCGTGTTCGTACCGTGCATCCCTCCCGCGACCGACGCACGAGGGGCGTGCCCTCCGCTATGCTTCCTCCGGGCAGTCGGCTTGCATCCCGTGCGGTTGGAGCTACCGCCGTCGTCGCCCCGAGATCCCAGCCGCGACCGCCATGCTCGGCTCCCTTCCTGTACCAGTGCCGGCTGCCGATCACTTCTTCCCGCCTCTCTCCCTCTGTAAGTCACAAAACCCCCCATTTTTATTCCTTATCCTCTCTCTCTCTTTCCCCTTTTGATTTTTTTGTTGGCCCTCAGTTTCGACCATCAACTTTTTTTTAAATTTTTATTTTATTATTTTATCTTTATTTAACTGTATTCGTGGGTAACAGTATTTGTTTAAATTAGTATAATAATTAAAGAATATGCTAATCTTAAACAATATAATCTTTTTATATATATGTATAATTATACATATGGTTAGTATGTATTTAAATAATGGTTATTGTTTAGATATATATATTTTTTTATTATCTATTATCTGGTGGAAAATTATTCTTGTGAAAATATATTATATCAAGACTTGAGCCATATATCTATTTTTTAATGAAGTTAGAAACCTAAACCTATTAGGGTAGTATTTTCATCTAATTTCAAAACTGATTTTATTTGAATTTTTAACTATTTATCTAAAATAATTTTTTTTGGAATAATTATCTACAAATATTTTGATCAATAAAATATAGTTTTTCGTTATTATAAATAAGATATAAATATCTTCTAAGCAAAACATATATCTAGTTTTAAAATAGTATAAATATTTTCTTCTCAAATTCTCACTATCTACCTATCTTGGTCATGACTGATTATATTCCTATTTTCTCGTGACCTTGAACCCCCTACATACTGGCCTTGAAAATTGGACAAAACAGGACTTGTTGGATCATTGTACCACACCAGGCGACACACCAGGCAAGATACCTTGCCATCTTTACTGCTTACATCTAGTTGCATTTTATTTCGTTTATTGTATCTATATTCCTTGTTTATTATTTTCTTTTGCTTGTGGACCTAGAGTTAAGAGACTTCTGTCAATAGAATGCATGTCATTGACTTGTCACGATTGTATCATGAGTTATGTGTGAGTTGTGAGTATCATGTAGTGGTCACTTGCGTGTTGGCTGATCACCCGTACGCATGCGTAGGAATAACTGTCAATAGATGCATGTTAGAAGACTTGACAGTTATTGAATATAAACAGTGTTGTAGAAGCGACACGCGTTGGTGTGTCGTGGTTACGATACATATATAGTATCATTGGGGGGGGAGGGGACAGCTACTAGCGTAGGGGCTACCTTTACTTTTTACACATTTATGGGTGATAGTGACTCGGATGAGCGCTACTTGCTGCCCGGCCGATAGTGTCTCGGATGAGCGCTACTTGACGGCCACTCTTTATTACTTGCTTGCATGAATCCGTTACAGCCCCATGCGTAGAACGTTGTTCTCAAAGTGCATATAACATAGATAGTTAGGGACCCCATTGTTTTATAGATTTATAGTAGTTACTTATGCAGTTATACATGGCATGTACTTTCCGTATCTTGCTACGTCCCTCTGAGGACCTGGTTATCTCGCCAGGTGTGTGCTCTTGTCTTTCGCAGGTGCTCTAGCAGTGGCCATGATCATCACTATTTCTCCAAGGATGATTGCACTTTGATCGTCTTCGCTTCGCTCGCCAAACTTATTTTATTTTTAATGTATTTTTCCTTATTTGTTGGTAGTGGATTTGTCTCTGCCCAACATGTTGTATCAAGATAATTCATTATCATTATATGATATCTTTTATCCATTTATTTTTGTGTAGATGAGATTAGTTATGGTTCTACTGTATTTTACAGCTTACGAATATTTACTATACTGTTGGCATGTCTACGTTCCTAGTCCTACGTATTTTGGGACTGGGGCATTACATGTTTTTGTGGTGGCAGATTCAGGTCAGTTTACCGTTTCGGTTATATTAATATACCGAGCGGGCCTGCAATATAGGATTAGATTCTAGAATCTCGTCCACCTACTTGACATCCTTTTTGACTTCAAATTCTGAACTCTCGTTCGACCTCCTTGATTTACATCCTACTTGAACTCTTTCTACCATAAATTCTTATTTTTCGTACCTAGTGACAGTTAGGAAGATGACTACACTATTATATGCTCATAGGTCAAACACATGGCTAGAAAGATTACATTGACAATTAGTATGCATTGGGGACTTATTTGAGTTATAAAGACATTTCCTAAAAGTATGATCTTAAGGATTAGCTAATTCCAAGTTGGGTAGTAACATATTACCGCCTTCAAAGGATAGCTGGAATTTATTTTGACATTATAAGGTGGCATACACAAGAGGATAGCTAAATCGAGAAAATAAATTTATGATTTATGAATTTTGGAAATTATGAAATAATTTATGATTTACTGGGACATGAAATTGATTTGAGGGACATCTTTAAATTGTGACACATGAATTATGGTTAAGTTCAAGTTTGGATTGTAATATGTTAAAGTCTATCTCGAAATTTATTAAAGAGTTTTAAATTATAAGTTTTGAATTTGTAAACGACTAGAGAATATGGAGGATTTATGATTTACGGTTTATTAAGGAGCTTGAGGTTTTAAATCGAGTCATATGATGTACAATTTATAAGTTATTAAAAATTTTGGAGTTGAAGAGATATAGTAAAATGTTGGGTTAAAATGTTTAGGAAGATATGAAATCGACTTTGGAAAAAAATTTGTCATATGATCTATGGTTTATAAAGTTATTTAGATTTCGAGTTTCATGCCTTGATTATAGACATTTAAATTTTGGTAAAAAATGTATGTTCAATTTGCGATATACAAGGGTTGTTTCGAGATTTACTAGAGGTTTTAAATTTTGATTAAAGTTGACAGCCTGAGATGATTGGAAATTTTGGTGGAGTATCTTGGAAATTTTATTTAGAGACTTTCGAGAAACTTAAAATTTTAGATTAGATCATATATTGGTAGAGGATCAAGAAGCAAGTAAGGTCACCCTAGTGAGATAGAAGTATTCCACAGCAGATTACCATACCACCTATGATTACGATATTGCATATACACAACTATTGTTAGTCATCGACCAAACCGATGAACATATCTTTGACTTACTCGACCTCCCCTCAAATCTAGGTCTTTATTCGTGACCATCTAATTGTTTGAAACTTAGAAATGATTAGAATCGTTCTCTTAACCATACCCTTATCTATGAGACTATTTTCTCTCTAAAAACTGTGTCTCTAACTTATCTTAACTTGATCTACAAGATTTCCTAAATTATATTTATTCGTGCTTTAACCTTTTATTTTTGTGCATTAATTAGTACCTTGTGAAGGCCCACTTTCTATTTTTGATCATTTGGCGTTCCCTATCATGACTTTGACATTTGGAGCACAACACTAGACGTTTCCTTCCAACAAATTTCATATGCAAGACCTAGGCGAGCCCACCTTCATATAGATATAGCATGTCCCACTAAAACACATCTTCTTGTATACTATTTTCTTGATATGACTTTCTGGTTGAAATGGATAAGCTATAATCTCTACCATGACACCAAAATACTTCTTGACTTTAATTAGAGATCCAAGTTTGACTCAATTCTTTTGACCCGATATGTGATGATGTTATACTTGATTCCCTTTAATGCTTAATTTTGTCCTTACCATGATTGCTTAACTCATTATCCCATCACACTACTAGTTTAACTCTTGTAAGTTGGATAGAATACCTCACGACCTAACCAATATTTTGGTGGACCACATTGATAGGTTCACTTGGACCACCATGAAATTCAGTGGGTCCTAACTTATCTAGTCAACCAAGCCGACTGTATAGGCCCAAACTTTAGGCAAGACTTAGATTTTAAAAGATCTTGGACTATTTAATTTCCTTCATCATCCACTGATTATATTTGACTATCTTATGTTGCTATTATAGTCTAGTTTTGCAAGCTTACTCTTTATCGAGCTTGTTAATGACATATGTTTATTGTGGACGCCCACTAATACATTGTCTAATCAGAACCGACGTATTATGGTCTGATCAACCATAGTGCACTTGGTTCGCTTTTTGTATATTGTTCAACGTGGATAGAGACATAGTTAAACTTGGCCCTAGAGTCTCATCCGCGACTGCCTTGACAATTCTACTTGAAATTTTTCCATCATCTTTGAACCCCTTATTCGTATTCAATAATATCTTCTTCAAACTCATTATCATTCGTCTTTCGCCTATATTAGAAAGACAAACACTCATACTTGACATCCCCTTTAGTTTCCCAATCACCTAAGGCCACGTGTAGTTAGCCATTACCAACCCATAGTTATATCCTCGTCTTAAAACTTTTCGTCCTATCCCTCGACCTTATATCTTCTATCATGACTTTCATTTCGTTTGGACACCTAAGAATGATTAGAAGCATTTCTTAATTCGTACCCCAACTTGGATTACTACTATACAATCTTCTCTAAGGAACCATGTCTCCAAGGTCTCCAAATTATTTATGTTGAATCCATGTTCTTTATTTCATATCATGCCTTGATTTGTTTAAAGACATAATCTATTAGCTTTCATTAAATTAGTAACCTTCATATAGTATCCAAGGCATAGTCGTAATTTACTTTCCAAAGTTATCTAAACTGCGATTTGCTAAACTTATCCATTTTCTTGTCCGTCCCTTGCTTGTACAAATACTTGTTCGTGTTTTTCTTATACAAAATCCTTCTATCCCCTCAACCTTACCTTCCTAGTTATTCCTAAAATTTTGAGGACAAAATTCTTGTAAGTTGGGTAGGATGTAAACCCCCTAAATTTCTACTTTAATTTTTTTATATAAATTTAGTATTTAAAATTTTTACTTGGTATTTGTACGTCGCATAGTCGTATTATACGTCGTGTACGAATTTGTCGTATGGGACGTCGCGTACGAGTTCGCATTTTCGTATGTCTCGTCGAGTGCGAATATGTGCTAGGTACATATTTTTGTAAAACTATTTTATTTTAAAAATCTTGGTTTTTCAAATAATAAATAATAAATATTTTCGATTACTTAAAGTTGTAAAATGCGTCGCATTTGGAATTTCCAAAACTTATTTTATATCATAAAAGGTTATATAAATAAAAATTTCGAAAACTATATTTTATGCAAATATTCGTTGCATCTGAGGTGCATAAATTTAAATTCATTTTTAAAATTAATTAATATTAATATTTTTAATATTCAAAAATGTATTTTAAAAAAATATTGTTTGGTTTAAATCTGATTAATTATGATAATTAAAATTTGAAAAGATTTTATTGACTTTATTTTTATTAAAGATAGAATGTATCTATATTGGATTGGATTTGATCCAATTATTATTATTTTTTGAATTAAATAGAATAATATCTAATTGGGGATTTATACAATCCTAGTCTTTATCCAACTAGGAACCTTCTTCACCTCCTATATAAGGAGAGATTCATTGATCTCCTTTTCTCCAGAAATTTCCACAAAATTCCACAATCCAGTATCATGTGCATCGTGTCTGTGACCACCAAATTCTTATTCCAGTCTCGTACAGTCATCCACGTTGTGTCCGACACCCCTGGATACGATGACAAAAATCATAAAACCCATCCTCGCCATTACAAAAAAACCCTGCAACCACCGCTAGCATCGTCCCACCATTACCGTTCCCGACACCACCGCCAGGCTACTCCGGCCGACCATCAGCACCCCCTTCAGCCGTCCGACCCAACCCCTGCTCCTCGACTCCACACAGAACCACCGCTGCCACCATCTCGTCTCTATCGTCGTCATCATCCCCGACATCGTCGCCGTCTCCTGCACTCCGGCCCCGACCCATTAACCGGTCGACACAAATACTATCACCATCGCAGATCCGGCACTCCCATCCACCTCCACCAAATACAACCACCACCGTCACCGGCGTCCATCGCCGGCGACCCAAAAACTACCACCATCATCCTAAGTGGAGAATCCTCACCCGAGCGCCGTCGAGCTTCGCTCTACCTCCGCCTGTAGTGCCACGTCCCGCTCAGTCAATCGGAGGAATAGAAACGTCGATGGCGTTCGGACTTAGCCTTACAACGGCTACTCGGAGACATCGTTCGTCGAGGCGACCGCTTGCTCAGGTGGGGTTGTTTCGGTGAACTTGCCTCATCTTAGCCTCTATATAATAAATCGCATGTTTTCAACTTGCACAAGTAGGCTTGATAATAAAAGAGACGAATTTACATAGCTAAAGGGAATAATCCCGACGGGTCGAATTGAGTTAGAATATGGAAAGGTCCAACGGTCGGCTTAGAGTTGGTGCACGGCGTGCTTTGAAAATGACACTCGATCCTTCGTCCCGTGGCTTGGGAGAAGGAAAGTTGGTTGAGTAGGCAAAGTTATGATCGTAGCCTAAGTCATAGGCGTCGCCCGCATGAATGCTTCATAAAGCATGCACGGTCCCGTCGTCCAAGGCTTGGCATAGCCTTGGCTTGCCCATGAGTTAAGTTGCGTTGAACGGCTTGTGACCTAAGTCTAGGCACCCGAGTGACTTGGTCGTTCAAGTTGGATACGTGCACGGCACGATTAGTTAAGCCGAAGCTTGACGCAGCCTTTGCTCGTTAAGTTGTTGCGAAGTTAAGTTAGGCAAAATTATGCTGGTCGACCTAAGACATTACAAGTACCGTCCCGCTCTTTCGCGGTTTGTCAAAGTTAAGTAGTCCTACGATCTCAAGGCCCGTCGACTTGGGCAGGAGTGTCGCATAGTGCACGATTGGCTTAAGACACGATGCACGGACTTAGTGTTTAAGGCAATGACTACAATTGATTCAAGTGAGTTTTGAGAAAGGGATATCAAATAGGCGTTCATGAGTTGAACCAAATGATAGGGTAACAAGGAAAGAATGCTCGTGATCGTGGGTCATCGAGGGGTCTCAAGGATAGAAGTCTTGAACTTGGTTTTGATAGAGATGGTAACATTGGAAGAGGAAGGACTGTGTGAGATGTCAGTTTGTATCGAGTCTTGCATGGTCATGGACAACTTGTACAAGGAAGAAAAGGTTTCCTCGGATCGACAACCTGGGGCCTCAGGACCGATCCAGTCTAGGAGAAAACAGGGATAGCTGTGCCAGGTAGAGGCAACAGGTATTCGGTGGACGGTCATTGGGGCTCGCTACTTGCTTTAACCGAACCATCCTATACGCCAGCTATGAGTCCAGAATGGCTTGTCATGCCAGTGACCCGTGTTCATATAGATGCCGGCAAAATGGTGGCTATCCGCGCGTATGCATTTGGAATTGAGTCGAGTATAAGGTGTATACAAGTTAGATCATGATGCTTGGGGGCCTAAGATGTGGCTTCAACATAGGCGACATGCTTGGCACAGGGGTGTGGCGTCGAGTCGTAAGTCTTGGCATATAAGTTGCATTGTTGTATCTGAGTTGTCTGGAGTTTAAGTCAGGAACCGCCGCAAGGCAAAGTCGGTCGACACAAGTTCAGAAGTCTTGATTGGGTTAGTTGGTGATAAAAATAGCAAGGGCCACGAGGCGACAAAATGATTGAGTCTCATTGAGTTGCGAGGCACGGCCTCAGCAAGGGTTTGAAGCACGGTCATACGGAAATGAAGCCTCATCGCGTAGTTGCGTCTCTGATTATGGCTGTAAGAAAAACACGACTTGATAGGTTAACATTGAATTTTGCAAGCACGGGATGGTCTAAAGACAAAAAATAGGCAAGACGTCGGTCATAAAACTAACCCTAAGACAAGACTAAAAAAATAATTGATAAGAAGGGACTGTGTTGCACAAAGTAGATCAAACGTGTTGGTTTTGCATAGGTGGGCGAGGAGCTCATTCCACCAGTACAGTTGAGTACTGACACACACATAGTTTCTATGTGCAGGCATAGGTAGAAGCTTGTGGGAGCTCGCTTGGATGCGTCGAAGCACGGAGTTCCTTGGCGATTCGAAGCGTGCGATTGCATGGAGTTAAGACTTATATGGGACATAATGTATGGACATTGCCTTCCAAAGCATCCGCTGGCTCAAGACATGTATTGAGTGATGAGAGAGAGCTGAGTGACTTAAAATGTGAGATAAGTGAGCTTGAGAGACTTGTAATCTTGGCCTTGCGCCCCATTGTAACCTTTGTTTCAATATCAATAAAGAGCTTCTTTTGCATAACTTGTGTTTTGTTCTAATTTCTGCTGCTATTATTCAATGTCTCTGCATGGGACTTCTGTGCGACGTCCCCGTTGCAGCCGCTGAAATCGGCCGTTATGGAACCCGCCTTGCACGAGCACAATCTAGGCTCATGCGGCATCACGCCTTAGCGAGGACTATCGCTCCTACGGGAGCGGGACATGACATAATGGTATCAGAGCACGGCTTTACGTCCTTGGACTTTTGATTGAATTCTTTAACTCCGATGTTTCCGTAAACTCTGAAATGTTGCTTCCGTAATATTGATATCGTTGGTACGCTCTCTCTCAAATGTCCCACGGGATGTCCATACAATAAGTCTATCTATTTTGTAAAACTTAGGAGAACAGTTTTTGACAAAGAAACAAAAAGATGGTTTGCGTAAGCACGATTGACTAAGTCGGACTGGGCATATACACCAAAGTCGCGTCGACCATAGAAAAGTCGAATGCGGGATTCGAATTGTGTTGGACGAGAATGAGTTAGACTTGATTGAGTAAATAGGATGATTATCGATAGGGGTGCTATCGAACGACAATATTATCGTCGATGCGATATAGGTGAGCGTGCTTAAAATTTAAGGAATCGTTCGAACAGAAATTCGAGGAGATAAAATTGTGAATCGAATGATAAGTTGAGGATTTGTTGAATCACTTCATCCTTGAGTGGTGTATGCGATAGCCTCAGGGATGTCGATCGATCGATTGAGGATTCGGGGTGTCGATGAGTCTATCAGCAAGCGTCGCACATATACAAAGCCTTAGATTAAGTGAGTTGTTGTCATGAAGTTTGATAAGTGGATTTGAACAAATTAGAAATGACACGCACGGAATGTGCACGGAATTGAGGATTACACGAGCATGAAATGCAAAAATGATTGAGTAAGTGAAATTAAATCGAAGAAAAGTTAAGGTGTACAAAATGGATAACTTGATCGAGGAAATTGATATGGATTGTATACAAAAAGTTAGCACGACAGGTAGATAGCGTGCATGAATGGTTTAATTTTGAAGTTACGCGAATGAATCTAAAGATTGGATTGAATGTTGCTCGATGACTTGAGTTAGCAAAGGAAGATGCGAATGGAGGAAATACGCTGGTCGATGACTTAATATAGACAAATGAACGATACATGAATTTGGTTTGAGAAAATTGATATTGTGAATGATTCGAGGGATAATGATCGAACTTGAATTTGAATGTCGAGAAGATTATCCAGTCGGACGATAGCATCATTCGCACGGCTCGAAATTGGTTACAAATGAAGATCGTCAGGTTACGCATATCGTCGATGGTATTGAGGCGTATTAAAGATCGATATGCGATAACTCGGGGGTACTCTGACTCGGCGAATGACGATCGTGCAAGTGTTATTGTTCGGTTGGATGCAATACTTAGGATTTTGATTGAGATGAATGTTGGATAAAAATGATTGTGTCTTGAGGGTTACGCGGAGAACCACAGTGTCGACATTCTTGTCTTGCACGAGCGCAACTCCAGTCTCGCACATGCGTTGCGTCGGATTTGGGTCGATTGTTCCGCATGAGCGCTGACATGGTGATTCATGTCGCGGGAATGTTCGAACTCGAAAAATCAGGATACAGCAACTTTGATTGTCTCGACTTGTCGGGTTGATGCGAAGGAAAATTTGAGGATATTAGGACTTGTGATCGATGAATGAAATAAACTTGAGGATTGAGTATGTCCAATCCGTGCATCGAGAATGAATTAGTCTAGACACAAAACAAGAGTTACGTCCCGATGAGGACGATTATCCCGCGGGAGCGTGCATGGTGATTCATGCCCACCGTAGAAAGTATGACTCGCATGAAATCGGGGCGCAATATATTGTTAAGCTAGACGACCTCATGATCGATTACGTGAATTGGAATAGATGATTTAGGAAATATGGAATGTGAAATTTTGATTAGCGATGAATTGCGTCATAGCGTGCTTGAATTGAGAAGGATTGATGGACGAACTATATCGAACGTGTTTGAAGGGATAGACTATACATGATGACTTATTGAATGAGCGATTTTGATACGTCGTGGAATTGGTTGAACGTGAGTTGTCGTAGGATGGCTTTGCTGAATGACTCAGACTCCGTGCGACGAAAGTTAGAATTTGTGTAGGAAATCTGTACTCGAAGTTTAGAAATCAGAGTGATGCAAGCTTGGGTAGCAAACCCCCGCACTATCAACTTGGTTTGACCTTAGGATAGGGTCAGTGTTGATATTGTTGTTTGGGAACTTTGATTCCAATACTGACGGAAAGACATAGCCTCGCGGTTAGGCAGGCGTTCGAGTACGAAGTGGTAGGATTTGTAGAGGCACCACTCGCGAGTATCGGTTGACATGTATGTATATCAGGGACACTTGAATATGTGCACCATCCGACTCGAGTGGTGATGGCAGAATTCGCTATCACGAGGCTTGGTTGAAATGCATATATTTTGGGGACGCCTAAGATATATGCACGATCCATACTAAGTGATACGTTGAATTCATGTAAGACTTAAGGAATAGGAAAGTGTCAAGGATTTTGAGATAGTGAGTTTTGAAGAAAGGATTGAGGGTAGCACGAGCGTGGCTCAGATTTGGGAAATGCATAGGCATAGTGTGTGCGAGTGTTCTTGAATGTTGAGAAAAGTGATAAGTCAATAAGTAAGTACTCAGTTAGTTTCGAGGACGAAACTTTTTTTGAGTGGTGTATGATGTAGTGCCCCGTCCCGCTCAGTCAATTGGAGGAATAGAAACGCCGACGGCGTTCGGACTTAGCCTT
Source organism: Iris pallida (assembly GCA_029216955.1). Classification (NCBI taxonomy): domain Eukaryota; kingdom Viridiplantae; phylum Streptophyta; class Magnoliopsida; order Asparagales; family Iridaceae; genus Iris; species Iris pallida. Next base: position 27,808,906 of record JANAVB010023800.1, on the reverse strand, counting down.
GCAACGGCTACTCGGAGACATCGCTCGTCGAGGCGACCACTGTCTCAGGTGGGGTAGTTTCGGTGAACTTGCCTCATCTTAGCCTCCACATAATAAATCGCATGTTTTGACTTGCACAAGTAGGCTTGATAATAAAAGAGACGAATTTATATAGCTAAAGAAAATAATCCCGACGGGTCGAATTGAGTTAGAATATGGAAAGGTCCAACGGTCGGCTTAGAGTTGCTGTACGGCGTGCTTTGAAAATAACACTCGATCCTTCGTCCTGTGGCTTAGGAGAAGGAAAGTTGGTTGAGTAGGCGAAGTTATGATCGTAGCCTAAGTCATAGGCGTCGCCCGCATGAATGCTTCACAAAGCATGCACGGTCCGGTCGTCTAAGGCTTGGCATAGCCTTGGCTTGCCCATGAGTTAAGTTGCGTTGAGCCGCTTGTGACCTAAGTCTAGGCACCCGAGTGACTTGGTCGTTCAAGTTGGATGCGTGCACGGTACGATCCGTTAAGGCGAAGCTTGATGCAGCCTTTGCTCGTTAAGTTGTTGCGAAGTTAAGTTAGGCAAAGTTATGCCGATCGACCTAAGGCATTACAAGTACAGTTCCGCTCTTTCGTAGTTTATCAAAGTTAAGTAGTCCTACGATCTCAAGGCCCATCGACTTGGGCAGGAGTGTCGCATAGTACATGATTGGCTTAAGGCACGATGCACGGACTTAGTGTTTAAGGCAAGGACTACAATTGATTCAAGTGAGTTTTGAGAAAGGGATATCAAATAGGCGTTCATGAGTTGAACCAAATGATAGGGTAACAAGGAAAGAATACTCGCGACCGTGGGTCGTCAAGGGGTCTCATGGATAGAAGTCTTGAACTTGGTTTTGATAGAGATGGTAACATTGGAAGAGGAAGGATTGTGTGAGACGTCAGTTTGTATCGCGTCTTGTATGGTCATGAACAACTTGTACAAGAAAGAAAGGGTTTCCTCGGATCGAAAACCTGGGGCCTCAGGACCGATCCGGCCTAGGAGGAAACAGGGATAGCTGTGCCAGGTAGAGGCAACATGTATTCGAAAGACGTTCATTGGGGCTCGCTACTTGCTTTGACCGGACCATCCTATATGCTAGCTATGAGTCCAGGATGGCTTGTCATGCCAGTGACCCGTGTTCATATAGATGTCGGCAAAATGGCGGCTATCCGTGCGTATGCCTTTGGAATTGAGTCGAGTCGAAGGTGTATACAAGTTAGATCATGATGCTTGGGGGCCTAAGATGTGGCTTCAACATAGGCGACATGCTTGACACAGGGATGTGGCGTCGAGTCGTAAGTCTTGGCATATAAATTGTATTGTTGGATCTATGTTGTCTGGAGTTTAAGTTAGGAACCGCCGTAAGGCAAAGTCGGTCGACACAAGTTCAGAAGTCTTGATTGGGTCAGTTGGTGATAAAAATAGCAAGGGCCACGAGGCGGCAAAATGATTGAGTCTCATTGAGTTGCGAGGCACGGCCTCAGCAAGGGTTTGAAGCACGGTCACACAGAAATGGATCCTCATCGCGTAGTTGCATCTCTGATTATGGCCGTAAGGCGAACACGACTTGATAGGTTAATATTGAATGTTGCAAGCACGGGATGGTCTAACGACACAAAATAGGCAAGGCGTCGGTCATAAAACTGATCCTAAGACCAGACTAGAAAGACAATTGATAATAAGGGACTATGTTGCACAAAGTAAATCAAACGTGTTAGTTTTGAATGGGTGGGCGAGGAGCTCATTCTACCAGTACAGTTGACTACTGACACCCACATAGTTTCCATGTGCAGGCACAGGTAGAAGCTCGTGGCGCGAAGCTCGCTTGGATGCGTCGGGGCACCAAGTTCCTTGGCGATTTGAAGCGTACAGCCGCATGGAGTCAAGACTTATACAGAACATAATGTATGGACGTCGCCTTCCAAAGCATCTGCTGGCTCAAGACATGTATTGAGCGATGAGAGAGAGCTGAGTGACTTAAAATGTGAGATGAGTGAGCTTGAGAGACTTGTAATCTTGGCCTTGTGTCCCATTGTAACCTTCGTTTAAATATCAATAAAGAGCTTCTTTTACATAACTTATGTTTTGTTCTAATTTCTGCTGCTATTATTCAATGTCTCTGCATGGGACTTCTGTGCGACGACCTCGCCGCAGCCGCTAAAATCGGCCGTTATGGAACCCGTCTTGCACGAGCGCAATCTAGGCTCGTGCGGCATCACGCCTCAGCGAGGACGATCACTCCTATGGGAGCAGGGCATGACACCGCCGAGTCCGGCCAGACCCGAGTCAGAGGCCACGCCGTCGTCGACAACTGCCAGGCCGCGTGAGATCTCTCCGCCGTGTCCCAGGTGCGCTGCTACAGTCGCCGCCTTCCTTCGCCGAAGACCGGTAACCCCTCTTCGTCTATCTCCCCCTAAGCCTCCAACTTCGCCCTGGCCTTTGCGACCCCGGCCCAGCGCGGCCGAGCTCCGCCCATCAAGAGCCGCCGTCGGCGCATGCCGCCCGAGTCTGTACCGTACATCCCTCTCGCGGCCGACGCACGAGGGGCGTGCCCTTTGCCATGCTTCCTCCGCGCAGCCGGCTCGCCTACCGTACGGTCGGAGCTATCGCCGTCACCGCCACGAGATACCAGCCGCGACCGCCGCGCTCGGCTCCCTTCCCGTACCAACGTCGGCCGTCGATCACTTCTTCCCGCCGCTCTCCCTCTGTAAGTCATAAACCCTCCTTTTTTATTCCTCTTCCTCTCTCTCTCTTTCCCCTTTTGATTTTTTTGCTGGCCCTCACTTTCGACCAGCAGCTATTTTTAACTTTTTATTTTATTATTTTATATTTATTTAACTGTATTCATGGGTAACAGTATTTGTTTAAATTAGTATAATAATTAAAGAATATGCTACTCTTAAACAATATAATCTTTTTATATATATGTATAATTATACATATGGTTAGTATGTATTTAAGTAATGGTTATTGTTTAGATATATATTTTTTATTATTATCTATTATCTGGTGGAAAATTATTCTTGTGAAAATATATTATATCAAGACTTGAGCTATATATCTATTTTTCAATGAAGTTAGAAACCAAAACCTAGACCTATTAGTGTAGTATTTTCATCTAATTTCAAAACTGATTTTTTTAAATTTTTAACTATTTATCTAAAATAATTTTTTTGGAATAACTATCTACAAATATTTTGATCAATAAAATATAGTTTTTTGTTATTATAAACAAGATATAAATATCTTCTAAGCAAAACATATATCTAGTTTTAAAATAGTATAAATATTTCTCAAATTCTCACTATCTACCTATCTTGATCATGACTGATTATATTCCTATTTTCTCGTGACTTCGAACCCCCTACATACTGGCCTCGAAAATTGGACAGAACAGGACTTGTTGGATTATTGTACCACACCAGGCGACACACCAGGCAAGATACCTTGCCATCTTTACTGCTTACATTTAGTTGCATTTTATTTTGTTTATTGTATATATATTCCTTGTTGATTATTTTCTTTTGCTTGTGGACCTAGAGTTAAGAGACTTCCGTCAATAAAATGTATGTCATTGACTTTGTCACGATTGTATCACGAGTTGTGTGTGAGTTGTGAGTATCATGTAGTAGTCACTTGCGTGTTGGCTGATCATCCGTGCGCATGCGTAGGAATAACTGTCAAAAGATGCATGTTAGAAGAGTTGACAGTTATTGAATATAAACAGTGTTGTGGAAGCGACACGTGTTGGTGTGTCGTGGTTACGATGCATATATAGTATCATTGGAGGGTACAGGTACTAGCGTAGGGGCTATATTTACTTTTTACACATTTTTGGTTGATAGTGACTCGGATGAGCGCTACTTGCTGTCCGGCCGATAGTGTCTCGGATGAGCTCTACTTGACGGCCACTCTTTATTACTTGCTTGCGTGAATCCGTTACAGCCACTGCGTAGAACGTTGTCCTGAAAGTGCATATCACATAGATGGTTAGGGACCCCATTGTCTTATAGATTTACAGTAGTTATGCAGTTATACATGGCATGTTCTTCCTGTATCTTGCTACGTCCCTCTGAGGACCTGGTTATCTCGCCAGGTGTGTGCTCTTGTCTTTCGCAGGTGCTCTAGCAGTGGCCATGATCATCACTATTTCTCCGAGGATGATTGTACTTTGATCGTCTTCGCTTCGCTCGCCAAACTCATTTTATTTTCCATATATTTTTCCTTATTTGTTGGTAGTAGATTTGTCTCCGCCCAACATGTTGTATCAAGACAATTCATTATCATTATATGATATCTTTTATCCATTTATTTTTGTGTGGATGAGATTATTTATGGTTCTACTACATTTTACAGCTTACGTATATTTACTATACGACTGGCATGTTTGTGTTCCTAGTCCTACGTATTTTGGGACTGGGGCGTTACACGTACTCAATCCAAAAAGCTATAAAATAGTCTCATAAGATCGGAGCCCAACCTCCGCAAAATAGAAAGTAAAGAGATATAAAAATTACCACTAAAATGACTCAAGAAAATCAATAAGCAAGAAGTCAGCGGGTGATGCCTCATCATCAATGTAGGATGGATCCAGAGTCGCTCCGTACTCCTGTGGAAAGTCGTCTAATCCTGGAGAGATAACCAGGTCCTCAAAGGGACGTAGCAAGATACAAGAAAATACTATGCCATATAAAATGTGATAATATAACAGAAAAGAAAGGATGCATGCAATCGGGCTCCTGACCAGTCTAATGTGAATATGCAGTTTAAGAAACAATCCTTCGAAGCATGAGCTCTGGCTGTAGATGGGATCGGCATAGTTCCCGTAAAGGGCACCAGGGGCCTACGTCCATAACGTCCGAAGATCGTCAGAGGGCATCATGTGTAAGGGGCTACGTCCATAACGCTCTAGAAGCGTCAGAGGGCACCTGGGGCCTGCGTCTCCGGAGGAGCACACATGTAATCAGGAAAGTGCAAAGAAGCCCATATGTCAGGTATTGTTCTCCCCACCTAATGCCTAGTATCATCATCTCCATGACTGATATGAACCTCTAGTAACTGCCAAGTCTTCTAATATTCAATTCTATTGGCAGTTACTCATATCCGTCGCACGCTCCATACGTATCGGTGGCCAGCCGACTACGCAGATATGTGTCCTACATGTGACTCACATCACGTGGTAAACCAAGTGTCAAGGCCGTATGAGATATACTAATACCTCAACAACAATGGGTGGTCACTAGACTAAGTCAATCCAAGAGAGTATAAATAAAGCAAGAAAACGACTGATAAAGTCCCTTGCACCCAAGTGTGACTTGGACGCACAGTTTTATAATCTCAATAAAGAAGAAATGCTAAAAATAATAACTAAAATAAGAATATAAGAATCACAGAATATGGTGGCAAGGTATCTTGCCTGGTGGTGCGAAGGTGGCAAGTCCAAGAATCACAATGTCAGCAACAGAAATGTCATAATCTCCAAACAACTTCGGATGCTGAAACAAACATTAAGAACATACTCGAATAGGTTATATACCTAGGAAACGCCTATCCAAAAGTCTAATTCTGGAACACGGACAAAATCATAATTTCGGGTTAAAACGATATCCGCCGTTGGACCCGTTTTGCACTGAAACGCGTGCCAATGTCTACGGTCTCTAAAGTCGCCAAACTATATGTCTACGAATCCGGTTTGAGGAGACAAAGCCAACGGTATGTCCAATTTTGGATTCTGATGAGCCGTACACAAAATCGCCCGTTGGATCGGGTCGTAGGCCCGCCAAATAGGCGTTCCAGTCGACCTTCTCAGAATCGGACCAAACTTGGCATACAGGACCAAAAAATTAATACGACCTGATGGCGCAAGTTTTTTCTCGATACGACGAATGTACACGAAGTTACGGCCAAGTTTACAAAAGGTCGATACGGGATTATCTTGACGGATACACACTGATTTCGTCAATGAAATCGGGTTCCATCAGTTCCCACACGTCTGTAACATCCATACGCGCCTTTGGATGCGTATAGTGCACGACCATGTCACCCGGTTTATCCGGACGCACGCCGTATCGGACATGTTTCTAGTGTTTTCAAAGTTTTTAAAGCCATTTTTTTCGATTTTTAACATAAAGTAAATTCTTGCATACTCCATGAAAACTAACCCTACCAGGTGGGTTTTGATCCTATATATGTCGACTTGGTCTGCCTATAATTAGACTTCAAAAATTGTTCATTGGTTGCAAGTAAATGGCCTTCCAATTTGTACCCCAGGAATTGAATTCTGTCCTATTTGTAACAGGTTTTTCATCCACTTCAACCCGATTTCTGTTTGAATCTAGATGGCAACAACCCATACAAATTTGTAGGGCTTAAAGTGGGTTAGGTTGTCTTCTAAACGAATCAGTTAAGTCGAGTTTTTGTCGAGTATCGAAGAAGAAAACATCACAAGAAGATTGGTACCTAGACTACGGAACAGAGTTGGCTCTGTTTCTTGAGTCGGTCGACGGTCCGGGGTGCTCCGGCGGGGGCGGCGAAGGCAGGCGGTCGAGTGGCTATGCGAGGGTGGCAGCGTTCGTTAGGAGTTGGCGAATTGGGTTCGGGTGTGTGTAGATGGAAAGCTTCTTTGAAGAACCCTAAATTTTGCTCATTATACATATAGGGATTTTAAATCCCAATATGGGTCGAATTTGCATTCGACGAATATAAGGATTGCTCGAGATTTCCTATACGAATTCTAGGTAGATAGGATCGGAGAGAATCGCTCAGCAATTTGGCAAAATCTCGACTCAAATTGAATTTGAAAAAATTTGACTATCCCTTGGAAGCAAGGGTCGGGAGAATTGAGGTACTGTTCATTCGTGAACAGTATCTCAATTCATTTATTGCTATTATTAGCTTATTATTATTATAAACTTATGATTAAACATATATTAACTTATTTATTTTGTTATTATTATTTTTTTACACTAAACACTTATTTATATTTTAAGCATATATATAAATATGCTTATAACTAAGGTTATATATAAACATAAGTATATCAAAATTGTCAAGAAATTAAAATACATGTCTAAACCCTATATGCTTCAATAGTGCCTACAACCAAATTCTTATAAGCAATAACCATACAATTTGTATATAAACCTATATATACCTCCTAATATATAAGGTTTATTTATATAAAAAAACTACTATAATTCTAAGATAATTTAAATAAATTTATAATCCCAAAATAGGGAGATTACATCCTACCCAACTTAAAGGAATTTCATCCTAGAAATTAAACTAAGGTAGGGGGTCAATGCAATGCAAAAATTGGAAGTGTCTAATTATACAAGACGTACCCTGGTCTTCGGACAATTGCAGTTAACAATTTTGAATGTCGTCCTCGCGCTCCCAAGTAGACTCCCCTGGCGAGTGATGCTTCCATGCCACGTGAACCAATGGTATAGATTGATTCCGTAAAACCCTCACTTGGCAATCGAGGATACATACACCTGCTCTTCGTACGATAAACTCGGTCCAACGGTGATCTCGGAGTGATCAAGCACATGATTGTTGTTTTCCACATACCTCCTCAGCTGAGACACGTGGAACACGTGATATACTCCCTCTAGCGACGGCGGCAAGGCCAATCTATCTGTAATTTCTTCCACATGCTCCAAGATATCAAAAGGACCGATGTATAACTCAACTTGCCACGCCCTCCGAATCGAATCGTGCCTTTAGTGGGGGCTATCTTCAAGAAAACATGGTCGCCTTCCTTGAATTCCAAAGGTCGATGACGATTATCTACCCACTGCTTCTGTCGATCCTGCGCTGCTCGCAGGTGATCCTGTATCTTCTTTACCTTCTCTACTGTGCTCAAAACTAGCTTGGGACCCAATATCTGTCGCTCTTCGATGTTGCTCCAACAGACAGGAGATCGACACTTCCTACTGTACAATACTTTAAATGGAGCCATCTGAATGCTCGCTTGATAGCTATTGTTGTAAGAGAACTGCACAAGATGAAGGTGGTCTTTCCATGATCCGCCAAAGTCAAGCATACACGCTCTCAACATATCCTTTAGCGTCTGAATCGTACGCTCTGATTGGCCGTCTGTCTGTGGATGGTACAATATGCTAAACTTTAAACGCATACCCAAACTTTCTAGCATACTCCTCCAAAAGTGCGAGGTGAACCTCGAGTCATGGTCTGACACGATGCTAACTGGTACACCGTGCAACTTTACTATTTACTTCATGTACATATCTGCCAAGACTTCTATGGACTGTCCCACTCTAAAATGTAAGAAGTGGGCCGATTTGGTAAGTCTATCAACAATCACCCATACCGTATCTCGTCCACTAGGACTTCGAGGAAATCCTGTGACGAAGTCCATCGTAATGTGCTCCCACTTCCACTCGAGAATGGGTAGCAGCTACAATAATTCCGCCGTCCTCTGGTGCTCGGCCTTTACTTGTTGGCATACCAAATACTTGGCCACAAAAAGAGCTATCTTCTACTTCATTCCGTGCCACTAATAATACTGCTGTAAGTCCCGGTACATCTTAGTTCCTCCGAAATAAATAGAATAAGCCGAACTGTGTGCTTTCGCCATCAACTCCTGCCGTAGCTCTCCATTAGTAACATAAATACGATCACCACATTGCAATGTTCCATCGAAATGAATCCTCAATCCCGTCTGCTCTCCTGCCTCAGTCCTCTCTCGAAGCCATCGAAATCTAGCATCCGTGGCCAATGTCGCCTTGATCCGATCTACTAATAATGATTGCACTTGGAGATTAGCCAATACGCCATCTGCTCCCGGCAATACAACCTCAATACCAATCTGCTGCAAGTCTCTAATCAACTCCTTTTGTGTAGTCAAGAAGTGGCATATGGGCTTACGGCTTAATGCGTCCGACACGACATTAGCCTTGTCCGGATGATAATGTAGCTCGATGTCGTAATCCTTCATCAACTCCAACCAACGTCGCTGTCTCATATTCAACTCTTCCTACATGAATACGTACTTGAGGCTCTTGTGATCAGTGTAGATATCAACCTTCTTGCCGTATAAGTCGTGTCTCCATAGCTTCAAGGCAAAGATAACCGCTGCGAGCTCTAGATCGTGGGTTGGATAATTCTTTTCGTGCACTCTCAACTGTCTCGATGCGTACGCTACCACACAACCGTGCTGCATTAATATGCATTCTTATCCCTTCCCGAATGCATCGCTGTAGATCACGAATCCTCCCGGGCCCGATGGTAATGTCAAAATGGGTGTCGTGGTCAAGCGCTTCTTCAACTCATCGAAAGCGGCTTGACACTCATCTGTCCATATGAACTCCTTATCTTTGCAAGTGATTCGAGTCATAGGCCCTGCTATTCGAGAGAAATCTTCTACGAACCTTCGGTAATAACCCACAAGTCCAAAAAAGCTTCTCACCTCAGAAGCTGATATCGGAGCAGGCCATGTCTTGACTGCTGTGATCTTCTCAGGATCCACTGATATACCATCTCCAGTAACAATGTGTCCAAGAAACGATACCTCCTTGAGAAAGAACTCACACTTGCTAAGCTTCGCGAAGAGTCGTTTATTCCTCAAGGTCCCCAAAACAATCCGTAGATGCTGTTCATGCTCCTCTTGGCTCTTATAGTAAATCAAGATATCATCTATAAAGATGACCACAAAATTGTCCAAGTACTGGTGAAATATCTTGTTCATTAAATTCATGAAGACTGCGGGAGCATTGGTCAACCCGAAGGGCATGACAAAGAACTCATAGTGTCCATACCTCGATCGAAACGCCGTCTTCAGAATGTCTTCTTTTTGAACATTCAGTTGGTGATAGCTGGATCGAAAGTCAAGCTTGGAGAATACTTTTGCTCCACACAGTTGATCGAATAGATCGTCTATGCACGAAAAGGGATACTTATTCTTCACTGTCACTGTATTCAAGGCTCTGTAGTTGATTCACATGTACACTGTCCCGTCTTTCTTAGGCACAAAAAGAATGGGCGCTCCCCATGGTGATGCGCTGGCACGAATGAAGCCCTTCTCCAACAAGTCCTCAATCTACGTCTTCATCTCTACCAACTCCTTGGGTGCCAGAAGATACACTCGAGATGAAATAGGCTCGGGTCCGGGAATAAGCTCAATAGAAAACTCAATGTCTCGGTCAGGTGGCAGTCCTTGCAAATCCTCGGGGAATACATCCTCGAACTCGGTGATGATAGGGTGCTGAGGGGTGTCTTGCATCATCTTGTGAGTCCCCAATGTGGGTGCATCCCCACTCTCTTCTTCTTTTTTGGTAAACTCGAACTCCGTCATTTTTGGTGGTCTAAAGACGATACTGCCCCTATGGCAGTCTATGAGGGCAAAATGCTTGCTCAACCAGTCCATTTCGAGAACCACGTCGAATGTAGGCATAGAGAATACAAGGAGTTGTGCTCTCATCTCTCTACCGCATATCACTACAGGGCAAAGTCTACAAACAACACTAACAGGTACAACTCCTTCTCCAGTGAGGATTTTAATATTCTTAGATAAGGGTGTGATGGGAATGCTGTGTCTAGTGGAAAAACTAGTAGCTATGAATGAATGAGTGGCTCCAGTGTCAAACAATATAATGGCTGGAAATAAAGCAACTAAAACCATACCTACTATGACCTCTGCCTCTGTCTCTATATCCTCAACAACAAGCGAGAATACCTGTCCATAATTCTGTCCTGGGCCCTAAGCTCTGGCCTTGTTGTACTGTACTCCTTGGGGAGGCAATGGTGAGTGAGGTGCTTCTACTACGGGCCATGGTACTGGAAGAGCTGGGGCTGTAGGCCTCGAGTTCTGCCATGCATATACTAGCACTGTTGCTCCGGACAATCCTTGAGCATGTGCTGGTTGGATCCACATCTCAAGCACAATCCAAGTCGAGTCCGGCAGTCATTCTGGAGATGTCCTTACTTTATGTAATAATGGCAAACGAGCTTCTGATAAGGTGAGGGCCTCTACTGTCACTACCACATTCCTAGCTTGGGGGTATTTTGGTCATTTTTCAAATTTTGGGAATTTTTGGAATTATTATGTATTATTATGATTTATTAGAATTAATATGATTTTTGGTGATTTTTGGTGATTTTTAGGATAATTGATTTTGGGCCTATAGTTGACTTTGACTTGTGTTGACTAGAAGACTAACCTAGTGACTAATCTAGGTTATGGCCACTTAGTTAGGTTAAGTAACCTTGGTTTGACCTAATGTAATGAGTTTTAAGTCATTGGAACTAGTTAGGAGTGATTTGGAGTTGTTTAGGCTAATATGGCTTAAAACTTCATAAGTCATGACTTATGGTTCTAACCTTTTAATAAAACAACTTAGCCATAGCCTATGTGACTTGGCCCAAGCCCAAATTAGCAACCCTAATATTTTTTCCATCCAACCTAGGGATTCCCCCACTATAAAACCCCTCCTAATTTCTAGGGCTAGCCTCCTTTCCTTAGGAATTCTATTTCAAGAAGAAAGAGGTGAGCTCCCATCTTTAGAAATTCATAATAAATCCATTTTTCCTTTTTTTTAATCCAAACAAGTTGCAATAGGTTCTAATTATTGTTTTCTTGCTGTTGGAATTGGTTGTTCTGAGTTTTCTAATAATTTGGAGGAGTTTCACCATCAAGGAGAACATCACTCATTAAAGCTTTTTGAGAGTTTTGACTCATTGAGGTAACTCTCTATCCACACCATAGAATCCTGAGATTTTTGCATCAATAGGGAGCCCTAGACCTAACCTAACTATTGGAATAGGAATCCCTAGGTTTTTGTGTCATTTCGTGTCCTAACAGGACACGTATCAGTGTCCTACTCTCCGTATTTGTGAAAATGCCATTGTGGTTGGTTTGTGTTATTTTCGAATAATTTTTGAATAGAAAATCTCGTTTTGATGTCGCTTACACGATTCTAATGGACTGAGTTTGTTTCGTGCTTGTGTCGTGTCGTTAGGACACTCGTGCACACGTACTCGGACACGCGCGCGCACAGCTACAGCTCTTCCCTGCTGTTCGGGTTTCCTACAGGACACGACACATGATGGTTTGAAACGAAAATTGGTGGACACTAGGGGGCATGCACTGTCATCATGCCCCCAAAATTTCACTCAGTTTCGTGGTCGAATTGGAGAGAAATCAGTCGTGCACTGATTTCTCACTATCCTGCGTGCAGTGCAAATTAGCCACTAATACGGCCTTTATTCTTTGGACACGACACGCACTGATACGAATCAGGGTGACACACACCTAGGTCTACCCTAGGCGCACCCACTGACACGTGCACGTGGTCCAGTTTGCGTCGTGTCGAGTGCACGACATGTGTGTACCTGTACACGACGCACTGTCTGTGTTTGTGTCTCAGTGCACTGTTTGGGAATTTTCGTCTTGGACACGGCTGTGTCCACGTGGTGGACACTTGACACTTCCAGGGACACCTTCACACATAGTATTTGAATTACCAACCATTAATTTAGCATTTTAGTTTAATTTGTTGGTTAATTTTTTTCTTCCCTATTTTCCTGATACAGGCTGTTTACTGTTTTTTCCTGTTTTTTTGATATGACTCCTATCAGTCCATTTGATCAACCTAATGCTGTTAATTACATGTATAAATCCCTATTATTGGTTACCTATATATAATCTACATGTATGCAAATTATGGGGTGTAATTGTGGGGTTGGATGTCGATTTTGTTTTGACATAAGAAACTGTCATGTTGGAAATGTTTCCTTCTCTTCCAGTTTTAAAATGTGATTTATGGCAGACCTTTTGATCAATTTAAATGTTGCTAGTCACATGTTTAAGTACCTCTTATAGTCCTCCTAAATGAATTCTACTTGTGGGTCGATTTTGAGGTATTTTGGCTTTGATTTGAATTCAAAAAGGGAGTGTTATAGTGTTGACTGTTAGGAGTGTACTGAAATCCATTTTTCCTGAATTTCCATACCATTTAGAACCTAAAAACTATGTTTCATGATACCTGAGATTTATACAAAGCCTGAATTCTGATTTATGCTATTGAGGACACTGTCACTTAGTTTAGGGTTCTATAGGAGGTCTAAATGGGTTCATGAATCAAATTACAGTTTTCATTAAAAACTTGAGATAGGTCAAAGTCTGAATTTTTGTTTTGATATCCTGAGAAATGTAATTGCCTACATTATACACACTTGCCCACATGCAAGTTCAACCTTCATGAGTTCTTGTCTTATGTTCTATACACTTGTGCACACTTGTGTATCTAACACACACATGTAGACACCCCATCACACACACACCCTATCCTATTAAACCCCTATCACATACACCATGTTAACACACATATATCAACACATTGACACCATTTTCATAACACTCACACCCTCACATGGTACACCTTCACATGTACACACTCATGCTCACCAACACACACACATTGCCATGATCCCTTATGTTTTACTAAGTTCCTATTTACACTAGACACATAAAACAAACTGTGATTTATATTCTAGTTTCATGTATCCACATGTGATACTACACACCCATTGTAACACACACACATGTACACAAACACACATGCTATTTGCCTATCACCCTATGTATATATATATATATATATATATATTTTAAAATATATACATAGGGTGATAGGCAAATAGCATGTGTGTTTGTGTACATGTGTGTGTGTTACAATGGGTGTGTAGTGTCACATTTGGATACATGAAACTAGAATATAAATCACAGTTTGTTATATATATATATATATATATATTTTTTTTATATATATATATATATATATATATATATATATATATATATATATATATATATATATATATATATATATATATATATATATAGGTACACCTATATGTGATATGTGTGTGAACTATACTAAACTAGATTAATATTGTAATATGTAAATATATGTTCTAGCCTATGGCCTATAGCCTATGGCTCATTGCCTGTGTATGTGGCTTGAATGCTAGTGTAAGTGAGTAGTTGGCTAGTATAGCCTAGATAGTGTGTGCGCTTACTAGCATAGGCTAGTTCAGCCTTGTTTAGACTAATATAGACTTGTTAGGACTTGGAATGATTGTTAAACCTAGTTTAACATAACCTAGACTTGTTTAGACCTATAATAACTTGTTTGACCTAACTTAGACTTGTTGGACCTAGTTTGACTTATAGGGTTGACCAGAGTTGACTTTGGCCTAGATTGACCTAGAATCATGTAGAATGCATAGTAGGACTTCATTATACCATTTTGGACTTGTTGTGACTTGTGCTATTCTATAGGAGACAGACACCACTCCTCAGATAGTATATTCTCTTCAGACACTCAGGCTATCAGGCGAGTATATTCTCTGACCGTTTCATACTTGTATGGATTTACATTCTTGCTCTAGATTACAGTACTTGATGCTGACACGATCATTATCACGGATTGGTACTATATGGATCTTTTTCTGATATGTTATCTCCTTGTATTCACTAAGTACATATTGTGATGTGCGTTTCACTTACATATTGTATTTATTGAATATCCTTATCATTTACACTCATTGTGCATATTGTACTCTCAGTATCACATTGAGCCATTGTACAAGCCATTGTACAAGCCATTGTACAAGTCATTATACAAGCCATTGTATAAGGTAATGTAACTGAATTGGATCCTTGTGTATTGATTGGGGAGGGGGAGTAGAAATGGTTATGTGATCAATCGTATTGTATAAGAAATTGTATATGTCCATTGTACACCCACGTACAAAGGAGTCCCATTTTATTGTATAACCTAACCCGTTTACATAACCATATTGTGCTCTAAAATCACGTGTTCCTTACAGTTCTTACTTATCATATTTAGATATTTCCTGTTATCAATCTCTACTGTTTTTCATATATCTTCTTCTTTCAGCGTTTCATGTACTTTATTCTATTGCATGCTTTATATTTCCTAACTCGATATGAACTGCGTGAGATGTTTTTGTGCTCGCTCCCGTCCTGACTGGACCTGTTGAAAATATTACAGAGGATGAGGAGGAGGCCTGCGTAGACACCTACTATGGGGCAGCTGTAGATGCCATGTGTGACCCAGATTTCCAGCCTGATCCACTAGCTTAGAGACTGAGGCTCCCTAGTCTAGGTTTTCTATTTCTGTTATTTGAGATCTAGATTGTATATATTCTTTTATTTCAGTGTTAGAGTCTTGTATTGAGCTGGATGTTCTGATTTGTTATGTCAGTAGACACTTAGACTCTCTGGTTGTATTTATGTGGTTTTTCCTTCATTCCAGTATTTATCTATCTATCTTCCTATCTTTTATTCTGCTTTAGATGTGATTGAGACTGTATATTGCTATGTTACCACCATTCGGAGTGTATATACTGTACAGGTACCTTTATACTGTTAGATGATTAACCTAGGACAGCGTTCTACCACCGACACTGCGGCGTAGGCTGGGCATTGTTACGTTCTCGTGCCCTTACTCTAGGGTGCGGGTCGTGACACGTTTTTAGTGGTGGCCCATGCAGGTCGAGTTTATGTAGTGGTATTCGAACTAGAGTATCACTACAGCCTGCAATAGGATTAGGATATTTTGAAGGTACTCAATCACACTAGTAAAAACTCATATCAAATTCATGCCATCTCAGTTCTTACTGATATTGTTCTCCATGAATATAACTGTCCTCCTTTGCTATTTTGACTCATTCTCAGCAATTGTTTCTTTGATCTGTCTCCAGGATGGTTGAGACGAGATCTCATCGCCACAGACCGAAAGACGCTGCAGAGGGGTCTACCACCTCTCGTCCTCAACAGCAGTAGTCTGTTCTCGGTACCGCAGCCACAGTCATGCCAGCTAGGGTAGGTGTTTCAGCTGCGGTCGGAGGAGCCCTTCTACCAGCAACAAAGGGTATGCCTTCACCAGTTCGGAGGTAGGACCCAGTCATTCCAGAGGTACCGTTCCAGCAGCCGCCGTCTACCGGAAACGTGGACGCAGCTCAGATGTTCGCGTATTTCCAGCAGTTTATGGATCGACAGCAGGCTCGACAGGACAGAGGCATGGAGTTGGTTATTTCGACAGTTGCAGCCCGACCAGTGGTGCAGCAGCCAAAGACACCGGAGATCGAGCAGTTTCAGAAGATGAGCCCCAGAGACTTTCTGGGGACAGAAGGGATCCTATATGCTGATGAGTGGATCGAGCATATAGAGGAGATCTTCCGTTTGGCCAGGAATCCAGCAGATCTTTAGATCGAGGCCGCAGCTAGCCGGATGCGAGATCTTGCTCGCACCTGGTATCAGTCGGACCCCAGGGTGGGGGTAGCCGGACAAACTTGGGAGGAGTTCAAGGGCTTATTCAAGACGAAATTCTTTCCAGATTCAGCGCTCAGAGCTTTAGAGTCGCAGTTTGAGAGCCTAGTTCAGGGGAGCCTGTCAGTGGAGGAGTACGCTGGAGAATTCGGCCGCCTCAGCAGATTCGTGGAGGGTTTGAGCGAGGCGGCGAAGGCCCAGAGGTTCCGGAAGGGTCTGGTCAAGGAAGTCAAGTCCTTGACCAAGGGCAACAGGGATTCCACATTCGAGAAGATTCTGACGGAAGCTTTACTGGCTGAGGATGATCTTGAGCTTAGGCTAAAGAGAGGGCGAGACCCAGTTGGGGGCACCAGCAGCGGAGGACCGGCCAAGAGGCCGCACGTCCAGCATCAGTTTCAGCAGCAGTATCAGCAGCCGATGCCAGGCATACAGTTTTAGCAGCAGTACCAGCAGCTGAGGGCTCAGATACATCAGCTACAGCAGAGGCCTATTCAGTATCAGGGTCAGGGACAGGTGTAGTATCAGCAGGACACCGTGTGCAACTTCTGCAAGAAGCCAGGCCATTGGTGGAACGATTGCAGGAAGAGACTGGGTATGTGTTTACTTTACGGGTCAACAGAGCATCAGTATAGAGAGTGTCCCCAGAACCCGACACCATTGGCTCAGGTAGCACCAGGAGCTAGGGCTCTGATAGGGCAGCAGAGGGGACCACCATTGCAGACTCAGCAGCAGAGGTTTTTCCAGCATCAGCAGCAGGCCAGGGGAGGCCAGCCAGGACAAGCTTTCGCCATGTCAGCCGAGGATGCTCAGGCCGTTGGAGATCTAGTTGCAGGTTCTGTTCTTTGATTCAATTCTGCAATTCCTATCTTGAAAATTCAGTTCCATCTATTCCTATCTGCTTCTTCATTATTGATAAGTTTGATCTGGTGTTTCAGTATGATTTAATTTTCTTCTGAGATAAGTCGTATGGGCTAGGTCGCCACGATTATGAGATTTTAGAATCCTCTAGGGTCATGCTAGCAGGCATAGTGAGGACATATAGTCGGACTATGGACGTATTTCTCGGGTATGGGGATTTAAGGTTTTTGCTGCCAAGCATGCGGCAAAGCGAAAATCTTAAATACCATGATTCTAGAGGTATGTACCTTAATCGAGGACTCTGTGATTATCGTAGCCTTGCTCACTAGCATGAGGAAGATTCTGAGTATCATGATTTTGGACAGACACATATGATTATCTGACGGTATGTTTGAGACTCTGATTGTGGTGTGTTTAACCTAGAAGACTACTACCACTTTAATTTCGAAGACGAAATTATTTTAAGGAGGGTAGATTTGTCACTACCACATTCCTAGCTTGGGGGTATTTTGGTCATTTTTCAAATTTTGGGAATTTTTGGAATTATTATGTATTATTATGATTTATTAGAATTAATATGATTTTTGGTGATTTTTGGTGATTTTTAGGATAATTGATTTTGGGCCTATAGTTGACTTTGACTTGTGTTGACTAGAAGACTAACCTAGTGACTAATCTAGGTTATGGCCACTTAGTTAGGTTAAGTAACCTTGGTTTGACCTAATGTAATGAGTTTTAAGTCATTGGAACTAGTTAGGAGTGATTTGGAGTTGTTTAGGCTAATATGGCTTAAAACTTCATAAGTCATGACTTATGGTTCTAACCTTTTAATAAAACAACTTAGCCATAGCCTATGTGACTTGGCCCAAGCCCAAATTAGCAACCCTAATATTTTGTCCATCCAACCTAGGGATTCCCCCACTATAAAATCCCTCCTAATTTCTAGGGCTAGCCTCCTTTCCTTAGGAATTCTATTTCAAGAAGAAAGAGGTGAGCTCCCATCTTTAGAAATTCATAATAAATCCATTTTTCCTCCTTTTTAATCCAAACAAGTTGCAATAGGTTCTAATTATTGTTTTCTTGCTGTTGGAATTGGTTGTTCTCAGTTTTCTAACAATTTGGAGGAGTTTCACCATCAAGAAGAACATCACTTATTAAAGCTTTTTGAGAGTTTTGACTCATTGAGGTAACTCTCTATCCACACCATAGAATCCTGAGATTTTTGTATCATTAGGGAGCCCTAGACCTAACCTAACTATTGGAATAGGAATCCCCAGGTTTTTGTGTCGTTTCGTGTCCTAACAGGACACGTATCAGTGTCCTGCTCTCTGTGTTTGTAAAAATGCTACTGTGGTTTGGTTTGTGTTATTTTTGAATAATTTTTGAATGAAAAATCTCGTTTTGATGTCGCTTACACGATTCTAATGGACTGAGTTTGTTTTGTGCTTGTGTCGTGTCGTTAGGACACTCGTGCACACGCACTCGGACACGCGCGCGCAGCTACAGCTCTCCCCTGCTGTTCGGGTTTCCTACAGGACACGACACGTGATGGTTTGACACGAAAATTGGTGGACACTAGGGGCATGCACTGTCATCATGCCCCCAAAATTTCACTAAGTTTCGTGGTCGGGTTGGAGAGAAATCAGTCGTGCACTGATTTCTCACTACCCTGCGTACAGTACAAATTAGCCACTGATACGGCCTTTATTCTTTGGACACGACACGCACTGATACGAATCAGGGTGACACACACCTAGGTCTACCCTAGGCGCACCCACTGACACGTGCACGTGGTCCAGTTTGCGTCGTGTCGAGTGCACGACACGTGTGCACCTGTGCACGACGTACTGTCTGTGTTTGTGTCTCAGTGCACTGTTTGGGAATTTTCGTCTTGGACACGGCTGTGTCCACGTGGTGGACACTTGACACTTCCAGGGACACCTTTCACACATAGTATTTGAATTACCAACCATTAATTTAGCATTTTAGTTTAATTTGTTGGTTAATTTTCTTCTTCCCTATTTTCCTGATACAGGCTATTTACTGTTTTTTCCAGTTTTTTTGATATGACTCCTATCAGTCCATTTGATCAACCTAATGCTGTTAATTATATGTATAAATCCCTATTATTGGTTACCTATATATAATCTACATGTATGCAAATTATGGGGTGTAATTGTGGGGTTGGATGTCGATTTTGTTTTGACATAAGAAACTGTCATATTGGAAATGTTTCCTTCTCTTCCAGTTTTAAAATGTGATTTATGGCAGACCTTTTGATCAATTTAAATGTTGCTAGTCACATGTTTAAGTCCCTCTTATAGTCCTCCTAAATGAATTCTACTTGTGGGTCGATTTTGAGGTATTTTGGCTTTGATTTGAATTCAAAAAGGGAGTGTTATAGTGTTGACTGTTAGGAGTGTACTGAAATCCATTTTTTCTGAATTTCCATACTATTTAGAACTTAAAAACCTACGTTTCATGATACCAGAGATTTATACAAAGCCTGAATTCTGATTTATGCTATTGAGGACACTGTCACTTAGTTTAGGGTTCTATAGGAGGTCTAAATGGGTTCATGAATCAAATTACAGTTTCTTTAAAAACCTGAGATAGGTCAAAGTCTGAATTTTTGTTTTGATATCCTGAGAAATGTAATTGCCTACACTATACACACTTGCCCACATGCAAGTTCAGCCTTCATGAGTTCCTGTCTTATGTTCTATACACTTGTGCACACTTGTGTATCTAACACACACATGTAGGCACCCCATCACACACACACCCTATCCTATTAAACCCCTATCACATACACCATGTTAACACACACATATCAACACATTGATACCATTTTCACAACACTCACACCCTCACATGGTACACCTTCACATGTACACACTGATGCTCACCCACACACACACATTGCCATGATCCCTTATGTTTTACTAAGTTCCTATTTACACTAGACATATAAAACAAACTGTGATTTTATATTCTAGTTTCATGTATCCACATGTGACACTACACACCCATTGTAACACACACACATGTACACAAACACACATGCTATTTGCCTATCACCCTATGTATATATATACATATATATATGTATATATATAGGTACACCTATATGTGATATGTGTGTGAACTATACTAAACTAGATTAATATTGTAATGTGTGTTTTCCATAAATAAATTCACTTTATTTATTGTGTATCTGGGAAAATTATAACTGTAGGAATCCGATCTAGAAGACGATCGCTTTATCCCTTGGACTATACGAAGAAGAAAAGCTCTCAAAATTTTGACAGTAAGTTAGACAACTATGTATCTGTACAATGAATGAGAAAAAGAACCCTATTTATAGAGTCAAAAAATAACTGAAAGGATAACTGTCTTCACAGCCTGTGCCTAGTTGAAAATCACGCAGGATTTAACATATGCAAGGTTGTGAGCAGTTACTGGACGTGGCCTGTAACTGTTGGACACATGGCAATCATGCATGAGTCATGTGCAAGTTACAGGACACGCAGGCGAGAGATCAGTGGCATGGCTGCCACGTACTCCAATTTGATGAAATCCACGCAGACTTATTGAAGACGAAATCCACGCAGACTTGGGTAAGAAAGCTTCAAAATCTACGCAAACTTGGGGCAAGAAGCTTCGGAATCCACGCAGACTTGGGGCAAAAAGCTTCACAATCCACACAGACTTGGGGCAGAAAGCTTCAAAAATCCACGCAGATGTGGGGCATGAAACTTCAGAATCCACGCAAACTTGAGGTAAAAGGCTCAAAATACACGCAGACTTGAGGAAGGAACATATAAGTTCAAAATACACGCAGACTTGAGCCAGAAGGCTTAAAATCCACGCAAGCTTGAGGGAGAACTGCCAGATGTCTTGATTCGACGTGCCTCGACTGACACAAAATCTCTGACAGTGATTGCTTTGTCAGTCGCATTAAATGACAAGAATCTCTTTTGGTACGCCAACTTGGTGAAGGCTGAGTCTTGCTGAAGAAGATTTCAAAAGTCACGTAATAGTCGGCTGTGATCTCTCAAGTTCCGTGCATACGTGGCATACGAGAAGACATTCTTCGACTGTCGTGCTGTCAGTCATAATAACACTCTGACAAAATGATGAGCTGTCTTCCAGCGTGATTTTTTTAATATTGTCCTGATCAACTCAGCGTGACTTTTGGACCTTGTTCTGATCAACTCAGCATGACCTTCATTTTTAAGGCCTACAAAACCCCCTTCAAAGTTTTCGAAAGTTGAAAAGACTTCAAAATTTTGAAATACTTTAAAAATATCCAAATGAACTTATTAAATGTCATGATGTCTTTTCAGTTTTCGAGACTGATTGAATCCAATTTATGGTGGAATATGAACCGTCGGCGAGCTCGTTTATATAAACGGGAAGAAAATTCAGCTTTGATATTCATCTTACGTCAACATGACTCCGAAGGAAGAAGCTAAAGAAGAAGCAAAAAAGTTGGGTTTCTGTGCACATGGCGACCCTACTCTCGGGGGTAAGGAACCGGAGCCTTTAGTTTTCGAGTTCAAAGATGAACCTACACAACTAGCCAAGAACTTCCTGAGCCACTTTAGTCTGGACGGCTCGTCTTCTTCCAATGGGCGCAGCCTTGCAGAGCAGCGTGAAACGCTCAATGTTCTGTTACATCGTATAGGAGTCACTAGTGTAGAGGAATTGGGCGCCAAGATCAGTCGCTTCACAAAATAGTACGTGTCTTTTATGCTTCTGTTTTCTTTTTGAGAAATGTTGTACTTCTTTTCCTATGTAAGGTCATCAGTACCTGTTTTGAAAAATATAGCACAACTTTTGTGCTGAAAACTAGTTTTACTCCGAACAGCGTGCACTAATGAAGAATATTAAGTGGCACTCTTTGAATGTTTCAAATATTGTGCTATTTTCCAAAGCACACGTGACACTCATTCCATGGTTTATGAGCGCTTTTTACTCGGATCTTTTCCAAGAATAGGCCTGCACTTTGTCCTTTAAATAGATAGGTGAGTTTCATGCATACTCATTCCTTCATTCTTCTTTTTCTTCTCTGAGAATGACCTTTTTGCAAGATTCCATTCTCAACAAGAAATTAATGATAGCAATGCTTTCTGATCTAGATCTCGATGGTGAGTCTAACATAGTATGCGTATCACTTTTCACTGTTGAAGATGAGTTTTTGTTTCTGACTAAACAAGGTGCGCCTGACTGGCTAGTGCATGTCTCATGATAATGACACTTCTGTTAATTTTTTTTTTTTCTTTGCTGCTTTCTGCAGAAGCTTGGCTGCAAAAAATTTTCAGAACTGGCATTGGCGATTTTGATGCTGTGGGGAGCGTTCTTCTGATACCAACATCAGGGAGCTCATGCGCTTTTGACGCGCAAATCAGACAACTCAGAACTCTTCGTGGGATAGAAGGGTCTTCCTCCGATGGTAGGAAGAGCCTTTATACACGGAGAGTTGGACGGTGGAGTCAGCTCTACCCCGAGAAATCGGGTAATAGAGTTCCTTTTACGACAGAACTAGGAATTGTATCCCAATGTTGGATACATTCCTATCTCCTTTGAAAGGTCGCTCCCAATCCACCAGTTGTATTGGCAGCAACACGCCTTCGTGCTGCCCTACTCTGTGGTTCTCCTTTCGTCTGAGAGATAAGACCAGAGTTTGATTCCTGCTGGACAATCAGGAATTGCCACCAACAACGAACCCGCCAGAGAAGATCAAAGAAAAAATAGATCTCCATTAGATTATTGTTGTGTACATAGAATGAAAATCCAACATTGTAATAGATTTCCATTATGATTTGTAAGAAAGTTTAAGAAAATGATGAAATGAGAATGGAAATGATAATTCTTCTATGCCCAAAATTTTGTATTTATTTGGATGAATTATGGACATGAGATAATGAAATCTTCTTTTCTGATTTAGAGTACATAATATTATCAGAGGTAATATGGACATGATAATATGTAGAAACTCAAAAGAAAATAGATTGATTTCTATGCAGAGGTCAAAAAATAGAAAATGACAAATGAGCAAGTAGATTCGGCATTTATCCAGAAGTTATGAAAAGGTGATAAGTAACGAATCCCTTCTTTTTGATAGTTTGATAGAAGATTATGAACGGACGAATCGTCAGATGAATGTAATAAATGAACGAACGAACCGTCAAGCATTAATGAATGTGTGAACCGTCGGATGAATGTGACGCTTCATTATTTGAAGAACTTCTGCCTATAAATATAGCAGAATTCTGACAAGAACGAACACTTCTATTCTTCAACATAAAAATGTCATCTGAAGAAGCATCCAAGAAAGCTGGAATCGCCCTGAAGGTTCAGAAAGGCACTGAAGAATACCCTGCTGATTCAGTTCAGCCGAAGGAAGTAGAAGCAGGCAAAGGTTCGTCTGCACCCAAGCCACTAAGGGACATTCTGGACTTCCTGCTCGAACCAGGAAGGACTGAAGAAGAAGAAGCCATGAGGATGGCCGCTTGCAAGTTCCTCGTGGGTTCTAGCAAGGAGGTTCTCGGCTCTTTTGCTGACCGCATTTTCGAGAAGGATGGCAGTAGCCCGCGTCCAAATGTAGAGAAGGATAATAGTGATCTTCCTTAAAATCATGTACTATCAATAATAAAATAAAATTTTTATTTCTGAACATGAACTTGTCTAATAATTTACAAGCCTTTATACATAATATTTTTTAAGGAATTTGCCATTAATAGGCATCAAAACTTTTCGACCATCCAATTCTGAGAGTTGATAAGCTCCATTTGAGAAAACTCTACTCACGATATAGAGACCTTTCCATTTTGCGTCAAATTTGCCCTTGCTCATATGAGTCATAGTCATAGGACGTCTGACTATTAGAACAAGTTCTCCTTTTTTATACGCTCGAACTCTGACTTTCTTATTAAAAGCTCTTGAGATTCTAGCTTGATAGAATTCAATATTCTGTTGAGCAGATAATCGCTTTTCATCCAGAGCTTCTAATTCATAAAGTCGAAGACGATCATTATTCTCGACAGTGAGTTCATTAGCGATTGCTATCCTTAAAGAAGGAATTTGAATCTCTAATGGAAGAACAGCTTCGCAACCATACACCAGAGAGAAGGGTGTACATTTAGTAGCATTACGAACTGTAGTACGGTAAGCCCACAAGCATTCACCAATCTTCTCACTCCAATTACGTTTGTTAGTAGAGACAAACATCTTTAGGAGTTTGATGATGGTCTTGTTGAAAGCTTCTGCTAATCCGTTAGCTGCCGGATTATACGCGGTAGAAGCCACATTACTAATCCGGTGATCGTCACAGAATCGAGTAAACTTCTGACTGACGAACTGTGGTATGTTATCATGAATAATGCGTCGAGGAACACCAAATCTGTAGATGACATGATGCTTAATAAAGCTGATGACATTGGACGTCTTAACTTCAGATAAAGAAATAGCTTCTGCCCATTTGGAGAAGTAATCGGTTATTACGAGAATAAACCGATGACCTTTGGATGACGGCGGATTGATCGGGCCAATAATGTCCATGCCCCAAGCTTCGAAGGGCCATGATGCTGCCGTCGGATGTAGAAATTCCGAGGGTTGATGAATAAAATTTGCATGGATTTGACAAGCTTTACACTTCTTTGCATATTCGATGGCATCTGATACCATAGTGGGCCAATAATAACCCATACGTCGAATACGGTCCTGAAGTTTTGGGCCAGGCTGATGTGCTCCAGAAATTCCATCATGTGCTTCGCGAATGATCTGCTGAGCCTCATCACCGCAACACATCGAAGAAGTAGACCGTCATAAGCTCGACGATATAAGGTTTTTGTAGTATGATTGTAATAGAATCTGAGTGATTGTCGTCTGATAGATGCTGCCTCACTCGGATCATCCGGAAGAATATCATACAATATGAAGTCCAAGAAAGGAAGTCTCCAATCTTTATCCGTATTCTGAGTCTCAGTTGAATTACTGAAGATGAATTCCCTGCTAGAATCAGATGAAGATGATAAAGATTTACGACTAAATCCAAATCCTCTTGTTGTGTTGACGTCATGAGATGTTGATTCTTCAATGTCAATTGGAAGTCCTAGAGTCAGATTGTTTTCGAGATGAAATAACTCTCGATTGCGGACAACAATCATCTGTTGACGTCTATTTGGGATAGCCAACACCGTCGCAAGATTAGCAAGAGCATCAGCTTCTGTGTTACATGCTCGCCTAACATGTTCAATGAAGAATTCTTCAAACGAAGAAGCCATAGATATAGCTGATCTATGATAAGGAACCAAATCTTGATGGCGAACTTCATAAGTACCCCTTATCTGATTAACAATGAGTTTAGAGTCTCCGTACGCCTCCAAATATTGAATATTCAGATGTTTAGCGAGTTGAAGACCGATGAGTAATGCATTGTACTCAGCTACATTGTTTGAACATGGTTGATCAAGAGAATAAGCTCGTTGGATAGCAAGACCTTCAGGCGATACAAGAACAATTCCAACTCCAGCGACGATGTCTCCATTAGGACCAATTCTTGAAGCTCCATCAAAGAATAGACGCCAAGTAGGATCTTCTTCAGCAATTTGGTTTGAATCTAGAACTTCATCTGGGATTTCATCATAGAGTTTTGAATCTTCTGGAATTGAATGAGCAGCCAGAAAATCGGCTAAAGCTTGTCCTTTGACTGACTTCTGAGAATATAGTGCATATCATACTGAGCAATTAAGATTCCCCAGTTAGCCAATCGAGAATTCAAAATACTAGGTTTCTTCATCATGACCCGTATAGGATTGATCTTAGAGATGACATGAATAGTCTGGCCAATGATATAATGACGTGTCTTTTGGACAGCGAACATCAAGGCTAGACATTCTTTTTCAACCGGTGAATATCGAGGTTCAGCTCCAGTCATAGTACGACTGAGATAGTAAATGGCTTGTTCATGACCATTCTTATTCTTTTGAGCAAGCAATGCACCCAATGAATGACTCATTGCTCGGGTATACAAGAGGAATGGAATTCCAGAGACGGGAGGTACCAATACTGGAGGGCTCATCAGATATTGTTTTATATCATCGAATGCTTTCTGACATTCGTCATTCCAGACGAAAGAAACACCTTTCTTCATGAGTTTATTGAATGGTCTGCAGCGTCCTGAAAGATTAGAGATGAATCTCCTGATATAAGCGATCCTTCCTTGAAATCTTCGTAGCTCTTTTAAGGTGCGTGGAGGACGTATCTCTTGGATGGCTTTGATCTTCTCGGGATCCACGTGTATACCTTTAGAGGTAATGACGAAGCCGAGAAATTTACCACTAGAGACACCTAAAAAGGACTTAGTAGGGTTCATCTTTAATTGATGCTTACGCATTAGATCAAATATAGTCTTCAAATCTTGGATATGATCCTCCTTTTGTCGACTTTTGACTGCAATATCATCAACGTAGCATTCGATTATTTTTCGTAAATGTTCACGGAATATAATGCTCATAGCTCGTTGATAAGTTGCTCCTGCATTCTTGAGACCGAATGGCATAACCGTATAACAGTATATACCAATTGGCGTTCTGAAAGAAGTATGCTTCTCGTCATCTGGAAATATTTTAATCTGATTGTACCCAGAATACCCGTCCATGAATGACATTCATTCAAATCCACAGGTATTATCGATCATAACATCATTGATTGGTAGAGGGAATTCGTCTTTGGGACATGCCGTATTGAGATCACGGAAGTCTATGCAAACTCTGATCTTGCCAGTCTTTTTAAGGACAGGAACTATATTAGCCACCCAATCGAGATGTTGTTCCTCTCTAATGAACCCAGAGGCCATGAGTTTATTGACTTCAGCTTCAATCGCATCCATAAGGTCTGGACGAAATCGTCGCTGTTGTTGTTTGACCGGTTTAGCATTTGACAAGATATTGAGCTTGTGAGTTGCGATTTATGGATCAAGTCCTGGCATATCTTCATAACTCCAAGCGAAGACATCAATGTATTCACGAATGAGTTTGATCATGTCTTGCTTATCAGTTTCTGAAAGACTTTCACTGATGAATATTGGTTTGGGAGATCCTTCTTCACCAACATCTATTTGAACAAGTTTATCTTCAGTCGGAAGTTCCTTTTGCTCGAATCGGAACTTCCATTGATTATCTAACCTTTGGGCCCATTGCTCTGATTCAGGTAAGATTTCCAACTCATCTTCGTCTTCATCACTTTCTTCAGAGCGGTCAATGGAAACCATGTTGGAAGACAGAATGTTGCAATAGAAATCATCGATACTCGTATCGGAGTCCCAAGAGGCAGTACTAGAAGAATCAGACCTCTTATCTTCGTCAGATTCGGGATCTTCATGAACAATATTGATAAAAGGAATAGGAGCAGTATAGCCCAATCCGCATTTCGTTCTCCCATATTTCAGAAGAGGAATACGAACAGGCATTTTTCTTTCTTTTCCACTATTGAGGCCAGTCCTTAAGTCATAGCCCATATTTTAATGATGTCTTTAGATTGCTGACTATAACGACGTAGTTGTAATCTTCCAGTATCATCGTTTTTGTCCTCGTCTTCAGGGTTAGAAGGATTTTGGGGCCCTTTGTAAAAGACTATTGGGATGTCTCCTGGCTTTCTGCTGGGAACTAGGAAGTATGAAGATTGTACTGATTCTAGGGATACATCAATATGAACAGTCTGTACAATTCCTATGGTTATTGTGCTCAAGTCATCTAACAAATGTAAATAACTATGAACATAATTACACACATCAACATACTGCAAAGATGGAGACTTTTCATTAAATGTAAAAGCAGCAATATTTACATTGGGAGAAGGCTGAGCCTTAGAGATCTTAGCCAAATCAATGACTAAAGGGGGAGAAAAAGAACGAGAAGAAGTTTTGTTTCGATTAAGATCAATAACAAATGGCTCAGAAGAGGTGAGCTCCCTTGAAGCCTGAGATGGAAGAGTAATCTGCCTTCCAACTGGAATTAGCAGAGTATCCTGTTTCATATGTGAAGATACAGGAACTGTAGTACGCCTACTGACAGGAATGATCAGTGTATCTTGAGTAGGCGACTGAGGTAATGGAGAGATTTGTCCATTTACTGGAATGATGAAAGGACCTTCTCCAGAGGGTTTGGGAGATTGTTGCTGAGTAGTTCGATCTTTAACAGGGATTATTAAAGTCTCACTTTGTGAATCCTCTTTCTCCATAGCTTGTATCACCCTTGTATACTCTTCTTTGTACATCCGAGAATCATTGAAATAAGCTTCAACCCCATTGAAAGGGTTTATATCAGCAACTTCCTTTTGTACTCTTCCATTGCTGTCAATATATTTAAAGCATTGATGAAGAGTAGAAGGCACCATATTATTTTCATGAAGAAAGGGCCTCCCCAGAAGAAGATTATAGGATCCTACAATCTCGATCACATAGAAAGTGACTTTGTATCTGAAATCGCCAATCTGAAGTTTCAGATGAATCTTTCCCAGAGGTTCGCTTCGGCTTTGATTAAATCCCAGGATAGTAGTAACCGTCTTTGATAGCTTGTGAAGAGGAATTTTTAATTCATCCAACAGACTCTTCGGCATTATACTTATAGCAGACCCTGGATCAATGAGGATACGATCTATCTTCATTGTATCAATATAACCGGTGTAGTAGAGAGGCCGATCATGTCGATTATCCTCCAGTAGCATGTCATCTTGTGTAAAGGTGATATTTGGGATAATCTCCAATACACTGTTGCAATGTAAGCAAGTGGCAGGTTCCACATTTGGCTTCTTCAATTGTGCAAGACAAGAGTCTACTTGAAGAAGTGCCTCACTTAACGTCTTCCGAGTCTCTTTGGAAAGACGTAGAAGTTCAAAGAGGGACATTCTAGCTGGAGTATTAGCAAGTTGAGCTAGAATGTCAAAATTATAAGGTTTTTGAAGCCCAAGAGGAGGGGACTTCTTGATTGGTTTATCAAACCGAGCCTGTTGTTTGTCTTTCTCAAGAGCTGTGGGCTTGGAAGGAGCAGGTTCAATCAGTGCAGAGGAAGGAACAGGTGCAGTGGATGATTCTTCTTCAGGAGGAACATTAGGAGCATCTTTGTCAGCAGGAGGGATATCAGGAGTATCCTCAGGATTCATGGAATAATCCTTTAAATAAGATTTCCCTGTTCGAGTAGCACCAACAAGTGCTTCTTCTTTATCTTTTGGCTCTGTGTCAGGATTAGATCCGAAAGAAGTCATATGACATGACTTAATTTTTCCAGTCTTCTTGGACTTTCGAGAAGTAATCTTTTGAAGAGGAGAAGATTCAAAATCTGCCACTAGATCAGGATGTATCCACATGATTTCTCCTGTTTTCATAGTAATTGGCACCAATCCTTCAGATTGTGGAGGAGGAATATTCACTATATCAAGAGTCACCTTGGGAATAGGAACGATCCCACTTTCAAGGAGTTGAGGAGGGAAGTCTCCAAATTGCATAGAGACGACGTTGGAGGTGACGGTCTTCTCATTTGGAGTAAGGGAGATAGCTCCAGATTTAATCATTTCTTGGATCTTTCCTTTCAGTACATAACATGTACGAATTGTATGACCCAGTATTCTGTGGTATGGACAGTATTTAGGATGATCCGTCTTCCCAGCTTCATCAGGTTTCTTGATTTCAGGTAATTATATTTTATTACCTTTTAGCAGACATTCAAAGATACCAAGGACATCGTCGTCATCAAAAGAGTATTCTTCTTTAGGGCGAGGTGCTCTTGGTTGTTGAGTTGTAGAGGTAGGAGGAGTTTGAACGGTCGATGCATCTTTACTCTGAAGATTAACTTCAAGAGTTTTTTTTCCCTTGTGAGCATTATTTTTATTGCTTTGACCTGTTTCTTTAGGAGACATCTGCACTCCTAAACCTTTGAAGGTTTCAGCACTAATTTCTGCAGCCTTGGCACTAACTATGAAGGAAGGCCAATCTTGAAATTGAGTAGATCCTGTCCACATGCTGATGATTGGAAACAAGTTTGATTTGCATGTGTCGATGGTAACATCATCAGGAGTTCCAAGAGGCATCTTCAGAGCTTCTCTTCGAAATCGTTCAATGAAATCTTCTGTAGTTTCATTATTTTTCTGCTTGATTCTAATAAGAGCAGACATAGTCATGTCATTGAGCCCTTCATAGAACCGTTCAAGAAACATCTGTTTGAAACCGGCAAAAGAGGTAATACACCCATCTGGGAGACTTCTATACCATTCATAAGCCGTTCCCTTGAGACATCCAACAAACACCCGAGTAAAGAGGGCGTCACTTGGTTGCAACTGGTCAGTCATCACTTCAAAGTGATTAATAAACTGACTCGGAGAGGTGGTTCCATCATAGAATGAGATAGTAGGAGGCTTGTATTTAGGAGGATACGATACTTGCTTCCATTCTATCGGATAAGGTTGCTTGATGCCTAACCTTTGTAAACCATCTTTCTGTTTGAATGCCTCGAATTGAGTTTTGAGATTCTTCAATTCTTCACTAACAACTCCGGAAGATTGTGGAGTTGTAGCTTGTAGAGAATAGTTGGGAGGAGAAACAGCATTGTAAGCACTACCCCCAGCTCCGGAGAGACCAGGAGTATTGGATTGTACTGCTGGAGGAACTTACACTGGACTTACACCAGTGTCAATTGGTATGGCATCTGGTACAATCTGTCGATTTTGTATCTGAGTTGCCATGAGTTCATACATCGACTTTATAGTATCAGCTATAGACTTTATTTGCTGTTCCAAAGAAGCAATCCTTTGTTCTTGAGGAGTCAAGGAAGAAGAAGGTTCATCAGTATTCCCATCAACCATATAAGTCGTGACTGTACGAGGGATTATTGATGAACTGGTGGATGTTGTTTGTTCTGAATCATTGCTCTGTGCATCAAAGTCAATTATAGGAGAACTACCCCCAGTAGGAAGAGGTGGGAAGTTAGATTCTCCAAGGAATTCAGAATCATCTTCAGAGATCAGAGTTCTTTGACTAGAGGCCAGGACTCTTGCTTTTGTGCCTCTATATACTCCATCTGGACTATCAGCTCTACCCCTAGTATCCCGAGAGGTCATGTTGACAGAAGCAAACAAAGGCTCATCTTCATCAGGCATGGGTTCACACTGAATCCGATTGAAGATAGATTGTCGTTTTGTTTGACATCTGCATTGCATTGTGACTATCGGCTGGAAATCACATTCATGATCAACATAGTCCTGAACCATTGATTGACATCTGCATTGAATTATGACTCTTGGCTGGAAGTCACATTCAGCATGGTCCATTGTCATAGAATTATTCCTTCTCTTCTGTTGAAGATGTTCTCGTAAATCTGTCTGTGACGACTGAGGTACATCAGAGAACACTCTTTGTGTATTTTTAGGAATATATTTATGATTCTTGGGTCTTGATGGCTCTTGATTATATAAGGAGTGATTAATATGAGCCACATAATTTCTAGCATACTCTACATCCGGATCTTTTATTTTCATTTCCGATTGGTGTGGTTTCTTAATACCAGAAGTGCTTCCCAAACGGGTTTGATTGAGTTTTGTTCTTAGATCAGTTGGAGGTAACACATTGGTTTTTGAAACTTGGAGTTTTCCTTCCATTGATTTGGATATTTGCAGAGAAGGAAGAGTTGAACCACCCCCTTGATTAGGAGTTGGTAACAGACCTTCTTTTCTAGACAAATTCTGTGCCCAATTCGAAAAAATCGTAGAAGAAGACATTAAAGAATATTTCTTCTTAGACTTATTCAAGTTTTGAGACATACAATGTCCAGAAGGAAGAGTAGTCAAAAGACCATCTTCTTTTCTTTGACTAACAAAATTGTCAGTCAAAGCTGTTCCTGAAGTAAAAACTACAGGAGCAGAAGAAACAACTAAAGAGTTATTTCTTTTCGAAGGGACTTTGTGTGGAAGACCACCCCCAGTTCTAGTAGAACTTGGCACAGAAGAAGAAACAGCTAAAGAGCTATTCTTCTTAGATGATGTATATGGAATACACACTGAAACAGGCTTGGTTAAAGAACCAGTGCTGTTAGCGTGACTTTTGAATTTAGAATTACACGCTGGAACAGATTTGGCTAAGGAGCCAGTACTGTCAGCGTGACTTTTGGTATTGAGATTACATGCTGGAACAGACTTGGCTAAGGAGCCAGTACTGCCAGCGTGACTTTTGCATGTGAGATTACACGTTGGAACAGACTTGGCTAAGGAGCCAGTACTGCCAGCGTGACTTTTGGATGTGAGATTGCACGCTGGAACAGACTTGGCTAAGGAGCCAGTACTGTCAGCGTGACTTTTGAAGGCTGGATTGCACGCTGGAACAGACTTGACTAAGGAGCCAATACTGTCAGCATGACTTTTGAATGTTGTCATCTTTGAGCGCACAAGAGTGTGCGTGCTTACAGTAGAGTCTTTGCCAGTGTTAGGAGTAAACACTGTGGCAGAGACTTCACTATTGGCTGCCAACTGATTCTTAGGGACATAGACAGAGTGTCCCTTCGACTTGGCAGTGGTGATGGAGGCTGAAGTGGGCTTGCCACCCTTAGCCCGCTGTATTTTTTCGTAGGCGAGTTGATCAAATTGGATCGATATCACCTTCTTCGTCAAGCCGACTGACGAAGTGTCGCATTGAGTTGTTGCCATCTCAGAAGAGGAGATGGTTTTCCCCAGCAGAGTCGCCAATTTATTTTCCATAAATAAATTCACTTTATTTATTGTGTATCTGGAAAAATTACAACTGTAGGAATCCGATCTAGAAGACGATCGCTTTATCCCTTGGACTATGCGAAGAAGAAAAGCTCTCAAAATTTTGACAGTAACTTAGACAGCTATGTATCTGTACAATGAATGAGAAAAAGAACTCTATTTATAGAGTCAAAAAATAACTGAAAGGATAACTGTCTTCAAAGCCTGTGCCTAGTTGAAAATCACGCAGGATTTAACATACGCAAGGTTGTGAGCAGTTACTGGACGTGGCCTGTAACAGTTGGACACATGACAATCATGCATGAGTCGTGTGCAAGTTACAGGACACGCAGGCGAGAGATCAGTGGCATGGCTGCCACGTACTCCAATTTGATGAAATCCACGCAGACTTGTTGAAGACGAAATCCATGCAGACTTGGGTAAGAAAGCTTCAAAATCCACGCAAACTTGTGGCAAGAAGCTTCGGAATCCACGCAGACTTGGAGCAAAAAGCTTCACAATCCACGCAGACTTGGGGCAGAAAGCTTCAAAAATCCACGCAGATGTGGGGCATGAAACTTCAGAATCCACGCAAACTTGAGGTAAAAGGCTCAAAATACACGCAGACTTGAGGAAGGAACATATAAGTTCAAAATACACGCAGACTTGAGCCAGAAGGCTCAAAATCCATGCAAGCTTGAGGCAGAACTGCCAGCTGTCTTGATTCGACGTGCCTCGACTGACACAAAATCTCTGACAGTGATTGCTTTGTCAGTCGCATTAAATGACAAGAAGCTCTTTTGGTATGCCAACTTGGTGTAGGCTGAGTCTTGCTGAAGAAGATTTCAAAAGTCACGCAATAGTCGGCTGTGATCTCTCGAGTTCCGTGCATACGTGGCATACGAGAAGACATTCTTCGACTGTCGTACTGTCAGTCATAATGACACTCTGACAAAATGATGAGTTGTCTCCCATCGTGATTTTTTTAATATTGTCCTGATCAACTCAGCGTGACTTTTGGACCTTGTTCTGATCAACTCAGCGTGACCTTCATTTTTAAGGCCTACAATGTGTAAATATATGTTCTAGCCTATGGCCTATAGCCTATGGCTCATTGCCTGTGTATGTGGCTTGAATGCTAGTGTAAGTGAGTAGTTGGCTAGTATAGCCTAGATAGTGTGTGTGCTTACTAGCATAGGCTAGTTTAGCCTTGTTTAGACTAATATAGACTTGTTAGGACTTGGAATGATTGTTAAACCTAGTTTAACATAACCTAGACTTGTTTAGACCTATAATAACTTGTTTGACCTAACTTAGACTTGTTGGACCTAGTTTGACTTATAGGGTTGACCAGAGTTTACTTTGGCCTAGATTGACCTAGAATCATGTAGAATGCATAGTAGGACTTCATTATACCATTTTGGACTTGTTGTGACTTGTGTTGTTCTATAGGAGACAGACACCACTCCTCGGACTGTATATTCTCTTCAGACACTCAGGCTATCAAGCGAGTACATTCTCTGACCGTTTCAAGCGAGTACATTCTCTGACCGTTTCATACTTGTATGGATTTACATTCTTGCTCTAGATTACTGTACTTGATGCTGACACAATCATTATCACGGATTGGTACTATATGGATCTTCTTCTGAGATGTTATCTCCTTGTATTCACTAAGTACATATTGTGATGTGCGTTTCACTTACATATTGTATTTATTGAATACCCTTATCATTGTACACACATTGTGCATATTGTACTCTCAGTATCACATTGAGCCATTGTACAAGCCATTGTACAAGCCATTGTACAAGTCATTATACAAGCCATTGTATAAGATAACGTAACTAAATTGGATCCTTATGTATTGATTGGGGAGGGAGAGTAGAAATGGTTATGTGATCAATCGTATTGTATAAAAAATTGTATATGTCCATTATACACCTACGTACAAAGGAGTCCCATTTTATTGTATAACCTAACCCGTTTACATAACCATATTGTGCTCTAAAATCACATGTTCCTTACAGTTCTTACTTATCATATTTAGATATTTCCTGTTATCAATCTCTACTGTTTTTCATATACCTTCTTCTTTCAGTGTTTCATGTACTTTACTCTATTGCATGCTTTATATTTCCTAACTCGATATGAACTGCGTGAGATGTTTTTGTGCTCGCTCCCGTCCTGACTGGACCTGTTGAAAATATTACAGAGGATGAGGAGGAGGCCTGCGTAGACACCTACTATGGGGCAGCTGCAGATGCCATGTGTGACCCAGATTTTCAGCCTGATCCACTAGCTTAGAGACTGAGGCTCCCTAGTCTAGGTTTTCTATTTCTGTCATTTGAGATCTAGATTGTATATATTCTTTTATTTCAGTGTTAGAGTCTTGTATTGAGCTAGATGTTCTGATTTGTTATGTCAGTAGACACTTAGACACTCTGGTTGTATTTATGTGATTTTTCCTTCATTCCAGTATTTATCTATCTATCTTCCTATCTTTTATTCTGCTTTAGATGTGATTGAGACTGTATATTGCTATGTCACCTCCATTCGGAGTGTATATACTATACAGGTACCTTTATATTGTTAGAAGATTGACCTAGGACAGCTTTCTACCGCCGATACTGCGGCGTAGGCTGGGCGTTGTTACGTTCTCGTGCCCTTACTCTAGGGTGCGGGCGTGACATCTGCTGGTGTTGTCATGTGGGCCTCCTAAAAGGTCCTCCCTGAGTAGCTCGAGCTAGTATAACTGCTGGAGTATTGCGTCTCGATGTCTGCTGCTGCTCCTTGCGAAGAATCTCTTGAGCACGAGCTTCTTCCAAGATAGCTGAATAGGAGACTCGGGACTGGGTAGTCGTATAAGACTTGAGCTCTGGTACAAGCCCCTGATGGAATCTCCTCACCTTCTCTAACTCTGTCGGGATCAATCCCGTACCTAATCTACTCAAGCGATTGAACTCTGAGTCATACTTATCAACTGTCATATTTTCTTACTTCAGATGAAAAAACTGGTCGTAGAGACCGTCTCGAACGTGGATGGGGAAGAATCTCTCATAGAATAGATCATAGAACCGCTTCAAGGTGATCCCGGCGCCTAACCGTCTCTCTTCTGCTTTCCTAAAACAGTGAGCATTATCTTCTAGCAGTAGGTCCACTGCTATCATCCAATCTCGAGCTGGCAACTAGGATGCCTTCAGTAGCTTCTCTGTATTAATAAGCCATTGTGACACCTCTAGTGGCTTCTCCGTTCATCTAAAGACCTTGGGGTTCATATCTGTAAAATTCTTGATAGAGCCTTCATTAGGATGCAGAGCCGGTGCTGGTATTGGAGGTAGAGGTGGAGATCTAGCTAGGGCTACCATCACAGTTTATCTCATCAGGTCAGTCTCCTGCTACTGAGCCTGTATCATGGCGTACATAAACTGGGAAGTAGGGCTCCCATCTGTCGGTGGTGGAGGCATCTGAGGTCCCGACTGTGGCAAAAACTGCTGAGGGAATGGTGGTGGTGGAGGCAGTGGTACATTCCCTTCTGATGGCATGGTAGTGGTCTATCCAGCCTGGCTGACTGTGGTGCTACGATCTCTGGGTGCACCATCGTCGGTGTCGTAGTAGGTCGCGATTGTCCTGGCTGGTACGGGATCACTGGAGTTATTTGAGGGTTCTGTCCCTCCGGGGTAGTCTCTTCACTAGATGTAAGGGCCAAGGCTGAAGTGTGTCCGCTTCTGAGATTCATACTGTTGGCACAAGGAAGAATAGGACGATATTAGGAAGGGTTAGGTGTGAGGTAATTCAAGTAATCAAAGGAATTTGAAAATAGTGTAAGTCAAGGAAAGTAGTAGTTCTGGATGATATATTCCTACTCCTATATGCAGGCTTGTTGGGCACGGTCATGTAACCCAACAATATTTTCTGACCTACATGGGCCACCACAAAAACATGTAACGCCCCAGTCCCAAAGTACATAGGACCGAGTACGCAAACATGCCAACTACACATATACGAAGAATAACCCCATATATGAAATCCTCGTATACGTATAAGCTGTACAATAAATCATCACATGCCAGAATAATATGATCTAATCTCATCACAGCTCAACAAAAGATAATAAAGTCTAGATAATAAAAGAGTGTATCAGAAGATAGTCGGGTGAACATACTCACTCCAAACAGCTATAAAATAGTCTCATAAGATCGGAGTCCAACTGTTTGCAAAAATAAAAGTATAAAACTTTATTGATACAAACTGTAATAAAGATTAGAAGAATTCTGGGAAAATTACAACTATAGGAATCCAATCTTGATGACGATTGCTTTATCCCTTGGACGATATGAACTTTGAAGACGAAGCCTTTGAAGTTGAAAACAACTCTGGAAATTGAAGGCAAAAGCCTCTGAAGTTGAAGACAAAAGTCTCGGAAGAATGCAGCAGCACTTTGGCAAGAACTCCTGAACTCTCTGATTTCTGATCTCTGATCTTGATCCCCTTGAAATGAAGACTTGAAACTCTATTCATAGAGTTCTAAAAATAACTAACTTTCAGTTATTTTGGACTGCGCAAGCTGATTTGTGCAGCAACTGGTTTGCACAGATA
Source organism: Iris pallida (assembly GCA_029216955.1). NCBI lineage: Eukaryota > Viridiplantae > Streptophyta > Magnoliopsida > Asparagales > Iridaceae > Iris > Iris pallida. The sequence goes on along the minus strand of JANAVB010023800.1, from coordinate 27,771,377 downwards.
TGGACTGCGCAGGCAGTTACTGGATCGTGGGTCAACTATCTGAGACACATGGCATTATTTGATTGAAATGCGCATGATCGTGCATAGACAGTTGCCACGTAATGAGCAATTGATGGCATGAATGCCACATGTAATTTATCAGTTATGTTGGTAGAATGCGCAAAGTGAACTGCGCATACACTGGTTTGCGCAGACTCAGACTGCGCAGGCTTCGTTTGCGCAACCACGGATTGTGCTGCCAACTGTCAGCCGTCCTCGAGCACTGTACGGCGCCAAAAACGAACAGTCTCCTCGTTATTCGTGTTGTCAGCTATCAGGAAGATCTGATTTGATTCAGTCAATGATGACTTCTGCCACGTCAGCCTACGCAGTTGGGAACATGCGCAAACCAACCTGCGCAAAGTGACGTCTGTGCAAACTGTTGTCTGCGCAACTCATCAAAATGATGAATATCTTGAAGTTTGGACTTTGTTGATTGATGCAACTTGATTTTTTAGGACCTACAAGACCCCCTTCAAAGTTTTCGAAAGTTGATTATAATCAAAATTTTGAAATACTTTGAATTTTTGAATGTTGAATCATTTTGCGCAATATGATGAGCTGTCTGCGCAAAGCGAATGGACCACAAGTTTAGGCGCAATCCGAGGCATCCGTTTCGCATTTCAAAAACTATAAATAACCCTCTTTTCGTTTTCAATTCTTTACTTTGCAATCTTTCGAGCTTTTTGAGAAGAAAATCTTCCAACCTTCATTGTTCTCCTCCTCCGACGATTGTCATGGCCCCACGACGATCAAATGCTGCCGCTGCCGCCGCCGCGAAGGGAAAAGCTCCGGCCGAGTCTTCTGAAAGGGTTGCACGGCGAGCTTCCCGACACGAATCCGCACACCCTGCTCTGAGAGGTAGTTGAACCGATCGAAAACCCCTTCTTAGGGTGATTCGACTCCCTTGAAACTCATCTCTTTTTAGAGATAAGTTCATATTGCGCCACCCTTTTTAGGGTTTCGGTTGCATCAACTATCAGTTCTTCATTTTTATGAAGGCTGTATTCTTGCGCAAATTATTGATTTGTGCTGACAGGAAGTCAGCGCAAACAACTAAGTTGCGCAGATATCAGCGCAAACCATTGCTTTGCGCACCTTTTATGATGCGCAAACTGATATTGCGCAAGTCATGTCAGCGCAATCTGAGGTTGCGCAAATCATGTCAGCGCAGTCTGAGGTTGCGCACTCTAATGTTTTATGTTTAAAAACAGAATCTTTGTCTTGGACTTATTTTCATCTGTTCGTTGATACAGTTGAAGTCAATGAAGATCCAGATTACGAATATTTTGTGGGAACCCTCACAGAGTCTGAATACAAAGAGGATCTGTCTCATGTCCATTACCCTAAGTATGATCTGCCGGCCTCCCGTCAGGCTATATTGATTTCTCAGGACAATGAAACTTTGATGTGTTTGATGAACGGACAGCCTTTAGAATCAGTTGATGCTGTAATTCACAAGAAACCCTTATTCCTATTCGGTGACGCCTTTGAGAGAGCCTCTCAGCCTAGGCCAAGGATGGAAGATAGGGTAGTTCACTAGCAAGATAGATCTTTTTTTATACCCGACATCGCTCGCTGTCTTCCTTTGTCACGGTACGCTCATGCAAGCTATCCTAGGAAGATGGATTGGAATATCACTCTATTTCAGGATGCTCGGGCAGAAAAAAATCTTCGTAAAGAAGGGGCCACAACATAAGGATATGTTTTATAGCTCTTCCGACAGATATAGTGTCCTACTGAGGGGCTTAAGACCTGGTTGCATTCCACCAGAGAACTCCTCTATGCTAATGCCTGTTAGGACACCAATATTCGCAAATGAGTTTGCGAAGGTTGAAGGAAAATATCCTGAGCAAGATATAAGAATGACTGGATTGGTGAATCCAGACTACAAGCGATGGAGTTATATCGCGAATTGGGTTCTGGAAAAATTCCAAGACAGACTCCAACAAATCAACCTGTATGAAGCAGTGCATGCCACTGTATATGGATTTGCTCCCAATCCTCATATGTTTTTAGCCTTAGCTGAGAGATACAACTACAGGACCGGAACTTTCAAGACCCCAGGGGGAGAGATGGGCTTTGCACTCCACGAGATGAAGTATATCTCGTACTTGTCCATGGCAGATGCTCCGTATGAGGAGTATGTACCAACAAATGATGAGTTGAACAAGCTCAGAAAAGAGAATCCAGAGATGGTGACAGTGTTCGAAGAACTATTGTGCCATTACAAGATCTGTTCTTTATTTTACAAGAGTGCCACTGCCAATACTTGTTATTCTTCAAAGTGGCTACCATATCTGTTTCTTAGTCATATAGAGGAGAAGAAAACTAAGGAGAACGATAAATGCTACCCAACCTTTTTCAAACCTTTGAGCCATACAGAGGTCAGAAAATTAATGGAACAGAGTGGTCACTTTGATAAAGAAGTGAAGGATGATCATGAATATCCTCCTTTGAAGAGAGGAGACAATTTGGAAAGTTACTTGAGAATGGGCTATAGGCCCATGTCAGAAGCAGCACAATTGGCAGGATTCTTGACATACTGGCTGCGAAGGTTCGTAGTTCCCGTATCCAGTGCCGTAGATCGTTTTCACCGTGGCGTCTTGTTTGCAGCTGTTAAATTGGTCTTCGGCTATAAAATGGACTTACTATCAGCAATGACCTGCAAGCTAAACGCCAGTCTTCGTTTATATGTTGACTTGATGTTGAAAGCGAAAGGAGAGAGAGAATTCCCTCGCTTAGAATTGCCATATACATATTTGTTTGGATGGTTGCTTCTTCACTATCCAACTCTAATGGATCCTGGCATGGGACCAGTTGACGGCAGTTTTTTTCGAAGGTATTCCGATGGAAAATGGAAATATACTTCCTTAACTGAGTGTAGATTTATGTTGAATCTGAACAGAGGCTGGAACTTCTGCTGCGCTCCTTTCCCTGCTGGGTATGATCAGATGCCCACGAATATGGTGGATTCGAAACTGCAGCCTCTAACTCGTGTCGCTTTTGAATGGTTGAAGGCAATTCGACCATCTCATTTGGTCTACCGATTCGAAGAAGAGTGCTACTTAGAACCATACCTCCCAAGCTGTTTTGCTCGACAGTTTGGGTATGATCAGTTCCATATAGGGAACGCAATTACCTGCCTCCAAGGCAAAGGTTATCTGATAGACGAAGCTAGGGCTTGGGCTTATTACAATGCCCGTGATACAAAAGCCACTTTCTCCATGCCAGCAAGGACTACTCCTCAGGGTCCTCGAATGCTTTTTACATACTCTGTGTTTTACACATCAACGAATACTTTTGTCGAGAATTTTAATCTCGCAGATAGTTTCGCCACTGCAACAAGATTGAGAAGAGGGAGAATTGCTCCATCGATCCCTATAAATAAGGAGGCGCAGGAACCGGCAGATGCACCTCTGGAAACTACAAGGGATATTATATTCCCCCAAGAAATGAATACACCACTTCGTATTTCTCTGAAGGTGGGTAAATCTCCTGCGAAGAAAAGAAGAAGAGAGGAGCCTCCTGCTCCTGTGGCGAAAAAGAAATTGATTCTTGATCTTTCTTCTGAAAAGGTGACTACCAGATCTCAATCCCGGCAATTAGTCGAGACACATCAAGAAGTTGCTACTACACCAACTTCCGTGCAAAAGCAAGCAGAGCCAGAAAATGTAGAGAGTCCTGTTAGACCTCTACACAGAAAGAAAAGAGTAGTCACCAGAATAGTTTTGGAAGAGGCTTCTTCTAGACAACTCCTGACTTCAGTAGATGCTGCTGCAGGACTTCTAATGGCATCTCCTACACCTGCTTCTGAATCAGGCAGCAAAACTCTCGAGGAGAATGAACAGAGGGGAGATTTTGCCCCAAGAATTAAAAAGCCTAGAGAACATATTTTAGAGGAAGAACAAAGTGTTGTACGACCTCATTCTCCTATTGCAGATATTACTCAACTTCCTCCTACTCCCAAGACTCTTCGTGAGGACGAAGACCGTGAAATGATTGCAGCTCTAGAGGACTGCAGTTATAGCTTGCAGGAAGATCAGGCTGCCACTAGCAGTGGAAATGCAGCAGTAGAAGAAGAAGAAGAAGAAGAAGACGAGGAAGGTTCTTCATCCGAAAATGTTGATGAGTATTTACAAGATCCTAAAAAGGATAATGAAGAACACAATTCTCTTGATACTGTCGATGATATTTCAAATCCTAAAAAGGATGTTGAAGTGGAGGCATCTGCAGAAAAAGCTGTCGATGTTGAGATAGAAATATCTCCTGAAGAAGTAGCCGACGAAGGTGTGCTAAGAAAATCCTGCCACCGACCCTCAAGGTATAAAACGAGATTTAACAATCTTTTCTTTTTTAAAATGAACTGATAACTAATATCTTCATTTGCAGATCTTGAGACTTTGCCAACACCTCCAACGGACCTGATTATGGTGCCTATACCAATGGTGGTTATTAGCAGTAGTCATCATTTATCTTGTGGTTCTGAGGCGGGCAGCAGCCAGGCTGTTGCAGCTGAGGCTACTTCTGTTCAACGGTATTCCATTCCAGTAAGGAATGAACTCGTTATTAGACCAAATCAAGGTAACATTGCTCTTAATTTGACCTTTTTGTTCATCAACAATCAATTAGTAAAATAATAATTTTACTTTTGCAGAAGATCAAGTAGGAGGAGCAACCAGCTCTACTCTGGCTCCCTTATTTAAAGAGCCTATTGTCCAACCTCAAAGAATCGAGCAACCTGTTACCCCGTCTTCATCAGGAGTAGCAGCGACTCCTGGAACTCTGGCCATCAATCAGCAAGTGGTCCAGTCATTTACCCGATGTTTCTTTGAGTTGCTGGGATCTCTCGTCCGTAAAATGATAGAGAAAGAAGGGGCTGACTTCATTATGGTTAGGAAGCCCACTTCTTTCTTGATAAGAGCCATAAGAGACCAATGAGACGAAGCTCAGGCCACTCTCCTTGAACATATACTGGATGAATTAGAAGTCTCCATCAAGAAGTATAAAGAACTCAAGAAGAAAGATGTAGACTCTTTAGTACAAGCTGAATTTGAGCGGCTGGCTCAAGCTGCTGATATGGAAAGGTTAACTCTTCAAAATCTGTTAGAAGCTCATTCAGCAAAATCAGCTGAATATAATTCTAAAATAGAATCAATTACCCTAGTGGCTGAAAGCAAAGAACGGCGACTTGCTGAGCTGAAGGCTGAAATTACTCGCCTCCAACAAGAGTTTGAAGAAGAAACTGTTAATCACCAACTGGTGATTGAACAATTTAATGCATTGATTGAAGAATGGAATGAGTATGAGACCACTCATGGTGAAGAGAACACTCGCAGGACAGTAGATATGCCCATTTTTGATGAAGAAAGCGGGATGGAGGAGGCAAGAAAGATAGTAGCGTCAACACACGAAGAAGAGCTGCAGACATTGAAGCAGCAAATTGACAATCTGATTGTCCCTCCTTCTTGATTTTGTATTTGGGTTTTGTTGCTGTAGCTGCATTTTTGTAATGTCTTATTTTTTTTGATATAAAGGACATTTTGTTGTGGCTCCATTATTTATTGTATATCTTATTCAGATATAAATAATAGATAGATATGATATATTTATTGACAACTTAATCGAAAACGACAAGTTGCTGATGTAGAAGATGAACGATGATGAATCGTCAATGTATATGAAAATGAATGAACAGGAATACCGTCAAATAATGATGAAAGAACGGGTAAATCGTCAAATGATGGTGAAATGAACGAGTTAACCATCAAATGATAATAAATGAACGGGTTAACCGTCAAAATAGATGAACGGATGAACCGTCAGATATTAACGAACGGACGAACCGTCGGATGAGTGTTATAAATGAACGGATGAACCATCAAGCATTTAATGAACGGATGAACCGTCAAGCATTTAATGAACGGATGAACCGTTGGATGAATGTGATAAATGAACGGATGAACCGTCAGGTATTAATGAACGGATGAACCGTCGGATGAATGTAATGCTTTATTAATTGAGGAACTTCTGTCTATAAATATAGCAAAAATCTGACAGGAACGAACACTTCTACTCTTCAACATAAAAATGTCTTCCGGAGAAGCATCTAAGAAGGTTGAGACTGTCTCGAAGGTTCAGAAGGGTATTGAAGAACACCCTGCCGATCCAGTTCAGCCAAAGGAAGCAGAAGCAGGCGAAGGTTCGTCTGCACCCCAGCCACCGCGGGACATTTTGGACTTCCTGCTCGAACCAGGAAAGACTAAAGAAGAAGAAGCCATGAGGATGGCCGCCTGCAAGTTTCTTGTGCGATCCAGCAAGGAGGTTCTCGGCTCTTTTGCTGACCGCATTTTTGAGAAGGACGGCAGTGGCCCTCGTCCCAATGTAGAAAAAGATGATAGTGACCTTTAATATGTACTATAATATAATAAAATTTGAATTTTATTTATGAACTTGATTCTGTCTGATAATTTACAAGTATTTACATTTATACATAATATTTCTTTAAGAATTTGCCATTGATAGGCATCATAGCAACTCGACCATCAAGTTCTGAAAGTTGATAAGCTCCGTTTGAGAAGACTTTGCTTACAACATAAGGACCTTCCCATTTTGCATCGAATTTTCCTTTGCTCATATGAGTCATAGTCATAGGACGTCTGACCGTTAGAACAAGTTCTCCTTGCTGAAAGGCTCTGACCTTCACTTTACGATTAAATGTCTTTGAGATGCGGGCTTGGTATAACTCAATATGCTGTTGAGCCATTAACCGCTTTTCATCCAATGCCTCTAACTCTTGAAGTCGAAGAAGGTCATTGTTTTCTGTGGTGAGCTTATTGGCAATAGCAATCCTTAAAGAATGAATTTGTAACTCCAAAGGAAGGACAGCTTCACAGCCATACACCAAAGAGAAAGGTGTAAAGCTTGTGGGATTGCGGACTGTAGTTCGATAGGCCCAAAGACACTCGCCAAGTTTCTCGCTCCAATTCCGTTTGTTAGTGGATACAAATTTCTTAAGGAGCTTAATAATGGTTTTGTTAAAGGCTTCAGCTAAACCATTAGCAGCAGGATTGTAGGCCGTCGAAGCAACATTGTTAATCCGATGATCATCGCAGAATCTAGTGAACTTCTGACTAATGAATTGAGGTCCATTGTCATGAATGATTCTTCGAGGTACACCGAATATATAGATGACATGGTGTTTAACAAAGTTAATGACACTGCTAGTCTTGACTTCAGCCAGAGGTATAGCTTCAGCCCACTTGGAGAAGTAATCGGTTATCGCCAATATGAACCGATGTCCTCTAGAAGAAGGAGGATTAATAGGACCTATGATGTCCATACCCCAAGCTTCAAAAGGCCAGGAAGCAGCAGTCGGGTGTAAGAATTCCGAGGGTTGATGAATGAAGTCTGCATGGATTTGACAAGCACGACATTTCCTTGCATATTCAATGGCATCTGATACCATAGTGGGCCAATAGTAACCCATACGTCGGATGCGATCCTGTAGTTTAGGACCAGGTTGATGTGCTCCACAGACGCCATCATGAGCTTCACGCAACACTTGTTTGGCTTCATCACCAGCTAAACAGCGTAGAAGAAGACCATCATAAGTTCGCCGATAGAGTGTTTTGGTGGTTTGATTGTAATAGAATCATAGAGATCGACGTCGAACGCTTGTAGCCTCCTTAGGATCTTCAGGGAGTATGTCATGTACTACGAAATCGATAAAAGGAGTTCTCCAATCGTCATCAATAACATTGACTTCAGCAAGATTGCTAAATTCAATATTACGATTATTTTCAATACAGAACAGTTCTCGGTTAGAAATAACCACCACCTGATGTCTTTTGATAGGGATAGCTAAGACAGCTGCAAGATTGGCCAAAGCATCGGCTTCAGTATTGCAAGCTCGTCGAACATAGTCGATGAAGAAAGCTTTGAATGATGTAGCTATATTGATTGCCGCTTCATGATAAGGCACCAGGTCTTGATGACGGACTTCATAGGTTCCTCTAACCTGGTTCACAACCAGTTTAGAATCACCATAGACTTCCAGATATTCAACATTCAGTTATTTAGCTAGCTGAAGGCCGACGAGTAAAGCATTGTACTCTGCCACATTGTTGGAGCAAGGTTCATCTAAAGAGTAGGCTCTTTGGATAGTTAATCCGTCTGGAGAAACAAGAACAACTCCAACACCTGCCACAATAGCACCATTTGGTCCAATTCTTGATGCACCATCAAAGAATAGATGCCAGGTTAGAAACTCTTCGGAGATCATGTTGACTTCTAATGTCTCGTCAGGAATTTCGTCATAGAGTTTAGATGTCTCAGGCACAGGATGAGCTGCAAAGAAATCCGCCAGCGCTTGACCTTTGACAGACTTTTGTGGAACATACACCATGTCATATTGAGCTAGCAGGATTGCCTATGTAGCCAACCGAGAATTAAGTGTACTAGGTTTCTTCATGAGTACCCGGAGAGGGTTAACTCGAGATATAACATGAATAGTTTGACCAATGATATAATGCCTCGTCTTTTGCACAGCAAATATGAGAGCCAGGCATTCTTTCTCGACCGGACTATAACGGTGTTCAGCACCAATCATAGTTCGGCTAAGATAGTAGATAGCTTGTTCATGGCCTTCTTTATTCTTTTGGGCAAGTAAAGCACCCAATGAATGGTCCATAGCACGGACATACATCAAGAATGGAATACCAGAGATAGGTGGCACCAAAACTGGTGGGTTCATAAGATATTGTTTGATATCGTCGAATGCTCGTTGACACTCTTCAGTCCAAACAAAAGATACACCCTTCTTCATTAGTTGAGTGAATGGTTTGTAGCGTCCAGACAAGTTCGAAATGAATCGCCTGATGTACGCAAGTCGGCCTTGGAATCCTCGTAGCTCTTTTAGGTTACGTAGAGGACGCATCTCTTGGATGGCTTTGATCTTCTCGGGATCCACGCGTATGCCCTTAGAGGTAATGACAAAGCCGAGAAATTTGCCACTAGAGACACCCAAGAATGACTTGGTAGGATTCATCTTGAGCTGATGTTGACGCATGAGATTAAATATTGTTCTCAAATCTTGGATGTGATCTTCTTTTAGACGACTTTTAACAGCAATATCGTCAACGTAGCATTCGACTGTTTTACGAAGATGTTCTCTGAAAATGGTACTCATAGCTCGCTGATAAGTTGCACCAGCGTTCTTAAGACCAAATGGCATTACTGTATAACAATAGACTCCTCGAGGAGTACGGAAAGATGTATGCTTTTCATCTTCAGGATGCATTTTAATCTGATTATATCCGGAGAATCCACCCATAAAAGATATTCGCTCGAACCCACAAGTATTATCAATCATGACGTCTATGATAGGAAAAGGAAATTCATCTTTTGGACATGCTTCATTGAGATCTCGGAAGTCGATGCAGACTCGAACTTTTCCAGTTTTTTTCAGAACTGGGACAACATTGGCTACCCAATCAGGATGCTGCTCTTCTCGAATAAAGCCACAAGCGATGAGCTTCTTGACTTCATCATCAATTGCGTCCATCATTTCAGGCTTAAATCGCCTTTGTTGTTGTTTGACCGGTTTAGCATTAGGAAGAATGTTCAGTTTGTGAGTAGCAATCTTGGGATCTAAACCTGGCATATCTTCGTAACTCCAAGCAAAGACGTCAATGTATTCTTTAATGAGAAGAATCAACTCTTGCTTATCTGCTTCTGGAAGATTCTTGCTAATAAAGATTGGCCGAGGTGACTCGCTTTCCCCTGCATCAATTTGAACTAATTGATCTTCAGTAGGAGGTTCTCGTTGTTCAAAACAAAGTACCCATTGGTTATCCATATGTTGAGCCCAAGGATCTGTTTTCGGACTTTCTTCAACATCTTCATCACAGCCTTCTGGTAGTTCAACGGAGACCATGTTAGAAGATACGATTATACGATGGACTTCACCGATGCTGGTATCGGAATCCCATGATCTGGAATCATAAGAATTAGAACGTTCTGGGGATAACAGTGGAGAAGAAGTATATCCGAGACCTTTCTTGGTCCTGCCATAATACATTTGTGATTTTCCGTTTGGAACTGTTGTACGAATGGGAGTTCGTCTACCTTTACCATAGTTAAGGCCGCTCTTGAAGTCGTAATCCATCTTTCGGACGATGTCTTTTGATTGTTGACTATAACGATGGAACTGGAGACGTCCCGTATCGTTAACTTTGTTATCATCCGTATAGTTAATCTTTGTTTTCGGTCTTTTATATAAAAATGCTGGACTTTCACCTTTCTTCAAAGAAGGGTGAATACGGTAAGAATCATCTGGATCTTCAAGCGATACTTCTGTCTGAAGAGATTGTACGACTCCCAGTGTAATTGATTGGAAGCTATCTAACATATCCAAATAACTTTTAGTATAATAAATAACGTCAATATACTGGAAAGTAGGTGCTTTTTCATTGATTTGTACATCAGTATTTACAACAGGACCTTTAACCTTAGCAGGTTTGGTCAAATTGATTACAAGAGGGAGAGAAGAAGAACGTGGAGGAGGCTTGTTACGACGGAGGTCGATAACAAGTGGCTCAGAAGAGGTGAGCTCCCTTTTTTCCTTATTGCGATTTAGATCAACAACAAGTGGCTCAGAAGGAATGAGCTGCTTTTTGTCTTTGTTACGACGTAAGTCGATAACAAGTGGCTCAGAAGAGGTGAGCTCCCTTTGATTTTCATCAGCATCAACTGATTTCTTTTGAACTGGTAAGTGAATAACCAGTGGCTTGGAAGATTGAGGATGAGAAACTCGCCCCTTAACAGGTATGATAAGAGTGTCTTGAGGTACTGCTTTTTGATCTTCTTCAGTATCCATAGCCAATACCACCTTCATAAACTCATCCTTGTACATACGAGCATCGTTGCAATAAGCTTCAACACCCTTGAAAGGATAAAGGTCCGCAACTTCCTTGTGAACTTGTCCTTTGTCATCAACGTATTTAAAGCATTGATGAAGAGTTGATGGAACAACATTGTGTTCATGGAGGAATGGCCTTCCCAGGAGAGCATTGTAAGAACAACCATGATTGTCGATGATATAAAAGGTCACCTTTGTGCGAAGATTGCCTATTTGAAGTTTCAGGCGGATCTTACCCAAAGGTTCACTCTTCCCTTGGTTAAATCCCAAGATAGTAGTGATTGTAGTTGAAAGACTATGCACCGGTATCTTCAACGCATCTAGCATAGTCTTTGGCATGATACTAAGTGCAGATCCTGGATCTATCAAGATACGATCGACCTTCATTGAATCTACATATCCTGTATAGTAAAGAGGACGATCATGTCTATTATCTTCCATTAGCATATCATCCTGAGTGAAGGTAATGTTTGGGATCAGTTCCAAGACACTATGACAGTGATGACAAGAGACTGGTTCTGATTCTGGCTTCTTGAGAAGAGTTAAGCAAGTTTCAGCCTGCATCAGAGCTTCACTTAGAGTTTCTCGTGTCTCTTTGGAAAGACGCAAGAGTTCAAAGATTGACAGCCTAGCTGGTGTATTGGCTAATTGAGCCAATATATCAAAGTTGTAAGGCTTCTCAAGCCCAGTAGGAGATGACTTCTTTAGAGGTTTGTCAAATCGAACTTGTTGCTTGCCTTTGTCAGCCGTTGTTGGCTTAGGAGGAATTGATACTATAACTGGTGAAGATGTAGAAGGGACCTCTTCAGCAGATGCAGGTTGTGCCAAAGCAGGTTCGAAAGAAGAAGCAGGATCCTTTTGACCTTCAGAATGATCTTTCAAATAAGCTTTCCCTGATCTGGTGCCTAACAGAATCTCTTCGTCAACAATGGGATCAAAAGATACCATGTTGCAAATCTTGGTTTTGCCTTTAGAACGAGTTTTCTTCTTGGAAGATATCTCAAATTCTGGAGCAAGATCAGGATAGATCCACATAATTTTACCGTTGTCAAGAGACAAGGGAATAAGACCTTCATTGGATGGAAGCGGGAGATTCTCAATCTCAAGGGTTGCTTTAGGAATTGGAATGACACCATGCTGTATCATCTGCGGAAGGAAATCTCCAAATTGGACTGAAACCATATTTGCAGTAACAGTCTTCTCATCTTGTTGCAGAGTGACTACACCAGCATTGACAAGCTCTTGAATCTTACCTTTGAGCACATAGCATGCTCGAGTAGGATGTCCAATAAATCGGTGATAGACACAATACTTGGGATGATCAGTCTTATTGACTTCATTAGGTTTCTTTGGATCAGGGAGTTGAATTTTATTGCTTTTGAGTAGACATTCAAAGATACTTGCAGTGTCATTTTCGTCAAAGGAATATTCCACCTTCGGACGAGGTTCTCTCGGTGGAGGTGTAGAAGAAGTAGGAGTAGATGTAGGTGGGGCCACATTGACAGCCAAAGATTCTTTATTTTTGTTCAAGTTAATGTTCAAAGTCTCTTTCGCTTTGCGATTGTTCTGGCGATTGTTACCACCTGAATTTTGATGCTCATCTCGATCAGGGTTAGACATTTGTACCCCCAATTGTTTGAACTTGTCAGCACTTACTTCAGCAGCTTTGGCGTTGACGATGAATGAGGGCCAATCTTAGAATTGGGTAGATCCCGTCCATATACTGATAATAGGTAAAAGATTTGCCTTACAAGTATCAATAGTGACAGCAGCTGGAGTCCCTGGAGGCATTTTCAAAGCTTCTCGGCGGAACCGTTCAATGAAACTCTCAGCAGTTTCGTTATGTTTCTGTTTGATTTTGTTGAGAGCTGACATAGTCATATCATTAAATCCTTCATAGAACCGTTCCAGAAAGATTTGTTTGAGACCTGAAAAGGATGTGATACAACCATCGGGCAAACTTCTGTACCAGTCATATGCTACGCCGGCTAAACAACCGACGAACACTCTGGTAAGAAGAGCGTCATTTGGCTGAAGTTGAACAGTCATTACCTCAAAATGATTGATGAATTGACTCGGGGAAGTACTGCCATCGAACAGAGAGATTGTAGGGATTTTGTACTTTGGGGAAACGGGACGTCCTTCCATTCAACCGGATAGGGCTGTTTAATCCCCAACCTTTGTAGATTGTCTTTCTCTTTAAATGCTTCAAACTGGGTTCGTAAGAGTTTGACAGCTTCATTAGCGTCTTCTGATGAAGAAGAAGGAGCAGGTTGAGTTGTAGTGGTAGGAGGAGGAACAGCGTTGTAAGCACTACCCCCAGCTCCTGACTGGCTAGGCATAGTTTGTACTTGCACTTGTACAGGAGGCATTTGGGGAGACACTACCCCCAGCCCAGTATTGGCAGGTATTGAAGATGCTATGATCTCTGGACTAGTAATAGGTGCAGTTGGTGGTGTAACATGCTGTGCTACAATGATGGAATGCATACTAGCAACCATCTCAGCCATGGTTTTTAATTTGTCTTCGAGTGCAGCAATTTGCTGTTCCTGATTTGCGAAGGTTGAAGCATCTGGATCATCGGTGACAACATAAGCCGTCACTTCTCTTGGCACAGTGGAAGATATTGTTTGTTCAGAACTTTCACTGTATGCATCATAATCAGAGAACGAATCATCTCCTGACTGAGAAACAGGAAGTTGACCTGAAGGGTTTTGAGGAAGATTCCTTTGACCGATTGTATCTCGGCTTCGAGAACGGGTATGTTGAAATACTCCTTCGGAAGATTCTTGAAGTAATTCCAAATACCGTTGGCTTGGCTTGCGGAGTCTACCATGCTTAGAGCATCTTTTACCTTCAGAGTCTCGGGAAGTCATATTAACAGAAGCATACAAAACTTCGTCTTCATCTGACATGGGTTCAGATTTAGCAAAAGTTAAACGATCGAAGACAGATCATTTTGTCGTTTGACAACAGCATTGGATGATGACTTTATGATTGCAGTGATGCTCAGATGGTTGAGATGGAGATATTGAGACATTATCCTGTTTTTGTCTTAGATGTTCTCGAAGATCTATAACAGGACGAGGAAAGTTCCGAGGGATCTGTTCATTGATAACATTTGGAACATGATTCCGATTCTTCAAATGTTTAGTCCCTTGAGTATACAGGGAAGTGCTTACTTCATTAGCATAAGTGTCGGGATTTTTGACCTTGGAGATTTGTTTTTGATGATGTTTGACCTTCGGTATTGGCTGTTTACGTTTTACCGAAGTGGGTCGATTAAGATAAGTTCTAAGGTCAGCAAATTCACCCCCAGGAGTTTCTGTTTGAGACACTAAAAGTTTTCCCTGTCTGGAACGACAAATTTGGAGAGCCGGGAGGTCCTGGAATTCTGCTATCGGAGTAGGCAGGATACCTCTTTGATTAGTACAAGTACTCTTGTTATAAAGGAAAGAAGAATCCTTGTTTACCAGAGTTCTCGAACTGATTGGTGCTGAGACACATTCAGATGGATCCTCTTCAGTAAAGACCGAAGAAGACTGAGAAAAGACCAAAGGGCCTTTTCCCTTGTTTTGAGATGAAGGGTTAGCTAAAGAGCATTTCCCTCTGTTATCTTCCAAGTCTTGAGACAAGGAAGTTTGAGAAAAGACCAATGGACCTTTTCCTTTGCTTCGAATAGAAAGAGGAGTAGCCAAAGGACTACCCTCAGTGGATTGCGCAGGGACAATAGGGTGTTTAGGAAGAGGAGCAGAATCTCTTCTTTTGTTATAAGAAGAAGGGAATTTAGCCAAAAGGCTTTTTTTCTTGGATTGCGCAGACTTGGTTTGCACATGGATAAAAGGTGCACTGGTTACTTGTGCAGTAGAAGCTTTGGTAGAAAGTGCATCAGGAGTTCTTGTCTTAGAGTGCTTGGGATGCACTTTAGTTACTGGAGTGCTATTTTGCGCAGGAAAAGCCACTGCCAATTGCGCCAGAGTCATAGGAGTCTTCTGTTTTGACAAGGCAGCATATGAAGTAGCTTGCACAACAGTTGTAGCAGACTGCGCAGTCTTGACTGCAACAGATTGTGCAGCAGTTGCTGAGACAGACTGTGCAACAGTTGACACAGCAGTTTGTGCAGCAGTCTGACTAGCAGATTGTGCAACAGTTGGCACAGCATCCTTGGTGGCAAAACTGTCAGATTGTGCAGCAGACTTGGAGACCCAAACTGAGCACACTTTACTCTTGGCAGAAGTAACTGCAGTACGGGGAGTGGTCTTGGAGTTGAGCATCGCCTCGTAGGCTGTCTGGTTGACTTTAACAACCAGCGTCTTTTGCGTCTTCCCGATAGATGCTACGTCACATTGAGTTGCTACTTTCTCGTCGGAGGAGAAAGTTTTCCCCAGCAGAGTCGCCATTTTGTTTGTAAAAACAAAAGTATAAAACTTTATTGATACAAACTGTAATAAGGATTACAAGAATTCTGGGAAAATTACAACTATAGGAATCCAATCTTGATGACGATTGCTTTATCCCTTGGACGATGTGAACTTTGAAGACGAAGCCTTTGAAGTTGAAAACAACTCTAGAAATTGAAGGCAAAAGCCTCTGAAGTTGAAGAGAAAAGTCTCGGAAGAATGCAGCAGCACTTGGGCAAGAACTTCTGAACTCTCTGATTTCTGATCTCTGATCTTGATCCCCTTGAAATGAAGACTTGAAACTCTATTTATAGAGTTCTGAAAATAACTAACTTTCAGTTATTTTGGACTGCGCAAGCTGATTTGCGCAGCAACTGGTTTGCGCAGATATAGACTGCGCAGGCAATTACTGGATCGTGGGTCAACTATCTGAGACACATGGCATTATTTGATTGAAATGCGCATGATCGTGCATAGACAGTTGCCACGTAATGAGCAATTGATGGCATGAATGCCACATGTAATTTATCAGTTATGTTGGTAGAATGCGCAAAGTGAACTGCGCATACACTGGTTTGCGCAGACTCAGACTGCGCAGGCTTCGTTTGCGCAACCACGGATTGCGCTGCCAACTGTCAGCCGTCCTCGAGCACTGTGCGGCGCCAAAAACGAACAGTCTCCTCGTTATTCGTGTTGTCAGCTGTCAGGAAGATCTGATTTGATTCAGTCAATGATGACTTCTGCCACGTCAGCCTGCGCAGTTGGGAACATGCGCAAACCAACCTGCGCAAAGTGACATCTGCGCAAACTGTTGTCTGCGCAACTCATCAAAATGATGAATATCTTGAAGTTTGGACTTTGTTGATTGATGCAACTTGATTTTTTAGGACCTACACCAACCTCCATAAAATAGAAAGTAAAGAGATGAAAAAATTGCCACTAAAATGACTCAACGACATCAATAAGCTAGAAGGCAGCGGGTGATGCCTCGTCATCAATGTAGGATGGATCCAGAGCCGCTCCGTACTCTTGCAAAAAGTCGTCTAATCCTAGAGATAACCAGATCCTCAGAGGGACGTAGCAAGATACAAGAATATACCATGCCATATAAACTGTGATAATATAACAAAAAAGAAAGGATGCATGCAATCGGGTTCATGACCAGTCTAATGTGAATATGCAGTTTGAGAAACAATCCTTCGACACATGAGCCCTGGCTGTAGATGGGATCGGTATAGTTCCCATAAAGGGCACCAGGGGCCTACGTCCATAACGTCCGAAGATCGTTAGAGGGCACCATGTGCAAGGGGCTACGTCCATAACGCTCTGGAAGTGTCAGAGGGCACCTGGGGCCTGCGTCTCCGGAGGAGCGCACAGGTAATCAGAAAAACGCAAAGAAAGCCCATACGTCAGGTATTGTTCTCTCCACCCAATGCCTAGTATCATCATCTCCATGACTGATATGAACCTCTAGTAACTGCCAAGTCTTCTAATATGCAATTCTATTGGCAGTTACTCCTATTCGTCGCACGCACCACACATATCGGTGGCCAGCCGGCTACGCGGGTACGTATCCTACATGTGATTCACATCACGTGGTAAAACAAGTGTCAAGGCCGTATGAGATATGCCAATACCTCAACAACAATGGGTGGTCACTAGACTAAGTCAATACAAGAAAGTATAAATAAAGCGAGAAAACGAATGATAAAGTCGCTTGCACCCAAGTGTGACTTGGACGCACAATTTTATAATATCAACAAATAAGAAATGTTGAAAATAACAACTAAAAATAAGAATATAATAATCATCGAATAAGGTGGCAAGGAATCTTGCCAGGTGGTGCAAAGGTAGCAAGTCCAAGAATCACAATATCAGCAACATAAATGTCACAATCTCCAAACAACTCTGGATGCTGAAACAAACGTCAAGAACGTACTCGGAATAAGTGATATACCTAGAAAACGCCTGTCCAAAAGCCCAATTCTGGAACATAGGCAAAATCGTAATTTCGGGTTAAAATAATGTCCGCCGTTGGACCCGTTTTGTACCGGAACACGTGCCAATGTCTACGGTCTCTAAATTCGTCAAACTATATGTCTACGGATCCGGTTTAAGGAGACAAACCCAACGGCCTGTCCAATTTTGGATTCTGATGAGTCGTGCACAAAATTGTCCGTTGGATCGGGTCGCAGGTCCGCCAAATAGGCGTTCCGGTCGACCTTCTCAGAATCGGACCAAACTTGGCATACATGACTAGAAAATCAATACGGTCCTGATGGCTCAAGTAACTTCTTGTGCACGTGCAACGAAATTGGGTTCCGTCAGTTCTCACACGTCGACAACATCCATACGCGCCTTTCAATACATATAGTGCACGACTACGTCGCCCGGTTTGTCGGGACGCACGCCGTATCGGACAGGTTTCTAATGTTTTTCAAGTTTTTAATGCAGTTTTTCTTCGATTTTTAACATCAAGTAACTTCTTGCATACTCCATGAAAACTAACCCTACCAGGTGGGTTTTGATCCTCTATATATTGACTAGGTCTGCCTGTAATTAGACTTCAAAAATTGTTCATTGGTTGCAAGTAAATGGCCTTCCAATTTGTACCCCAGGAATTTAATTCTGTCCTATTTGCAACAGGTTTTTCATCGACTTCAACTTGATTTCTGTTTGAATCTAGATGTCAACAACCCGTACAAATTTGTAGGGCTTAAAGGGGGTTAGGTTTTGTTCTAAACGAATCAGTTATGTCGAGTTTTTGTCGAGTATCGAAGAAAAAAACATCATAAGAAGATTGATACCTGGACTGCGGCTGATAACAGAGTTGGCTCTGTTTCTTGAGTCGGCCGATGGTCCGGGGTGCTCCGACGGGGGACGGTGAAGGCAGGCGGTCGAGTAGCTGTGCGAGAATGGCAGCGCTCGTTAGGAGTTAGCAAATTGGGTTCGAGTGTGTATAGATGGAAAGCTTCTTTGAAGAACCCTAAATTTCGCTCATTATACATATAGGGATTTTAAATCCCAATATGGGTCGGATTTGCATTCGATGAATGTAAGGATTGATCGGGATTTCATATACGAATTCTAGGTAGATAGGATCGGAGAGAATCTCTCAGGGATTTGGCAAAATCTCGACTCAAATTGAATTCAAAAAAATTTGACTATCCCTTGGAAGCAAGGATCGGAAGAATTGAGGTGTTGTTCATTCGTGAACAGTATCTCAATTCATTTATTGCTATTATTAGCTAATTATTATTATTTTAACTTATGATTAAACATGTATTAACTTATTTGTTTTGTTATTATTATTTTTTACACTAAACACTTATTTATATTTTAAGCATATATATAAATATGCTTATAACTAAGGTTATATATAAACATACGTATATCAAAATTGTCAAGAAATTAAAATAAATTTCTAAACCCTACATGCTTCAATAGTGCCTACTACCAAATTCTTATAAGCAATAACCATACAATTTGTATACCTATATATACCTCCTAATATATATAAGGTTTATTTATATAGAAACTACTATAATTCTAAGATAATTTAAATAAATTTATAATCCCAAAATAGGGGGATTACATATCTAGTACAAATGCAAACGCTAAACATGATATCAGGGCAACTAGAAGTTAAATATAATAAGCTACCAATCATACCTCTATACTTATGCTGGTCGACTGGTTTGCCACTTTCATCAATGTCAAGCCGAGTTGATGTAGTCATTGGAGTTCCGATAGGCTTTACGCTGTTGAAGTCATACTTCTTCAGTAAATCCTTCATGTACTTAGCTTGGTTGATGAATGTTCCCTGTGAGTGCTATTTGATCTGGAGTCCTAGGAAGTAGTTTAGCTCTCCCATCATACTTATCCCAAATTCATTCTGCATACACTTAGCAAATTCTTGACAAAGTTTTTCATTAGTAGAATCGAATATTATGTCATCTACATAAATTTGCACAAGAAGTATACTATCATCTGAAGACTTGATAAATAAAGTCGTATCAACTCTTAATTTTGAAAAACAATTTTCAAGTAAGAAGGCACTTAGGTGTTCATACCAAGCATGAGGTGCTTGTTTGAGTCCATAGAGTGCTTTCCTAAGTTTGAAGACGTGATCGGATTTTTGAAAATCTTCAAAACCAGGAGGTTGTTTAACAAAAACTTCCTCTTTTAAAAAACCATTTAAATGCACTTTTCACGTCCATTTGAAAAAGTTTAAAATTATGAAAACATGCAAATGCACAAAATATACGGACAGCTTCTAGTCTAGCAATAGGAGCATATGTCTCGTCATAATCAATACCTTCTTCTTGATTATAACATGTGTTCCACTAGACGTGGTTTGTTGCGTAAAACATACCCATCCTCACTAAATTTATTTCGAAACACCCATTTGGTACCAATTATCGATTGACTAATAGGTTTCAGGAACAAGTTCCCAAAATTGTTTCTCTCAAATTGATTTAGTTCCTCTTGTATGGAATCAATCCAAAATTAATCATTAAATGCATCTGCTACAGTCTTAGGTTCTACTTGAGATATAAAAACTATATTAGCTGCTACATCAATGTCCTTAGTAAAAGATTGTGTACTTAGACCTTTTGATACATCACCTATGACGAGTCTCTGGATGGTCTGGCAAGATTTCATCTTTGTTAGACTTTCCAGATGACTCTCTTTGGTAGCAGTATCTTCTAATGTCTTGGATTTATTCTGTGCCTCTTCATCATCACTGTCGCTAGATCTGTGACTATTGAGGTCATCAAAAGTAAAACTAATAGACTCTTCAACAATCATAGATCTTTTATTGAAAACTCCATATCCTTTACTTTTAGCAGCATATCCGAAAAATATCCCTTCATCTGATTTAGAGTCGAACTTACCCAAGTTGTCCTTTTTGTTCAGGATAAACAAGGACATCCGAAAACTTTAAAGTATGAAATATTTGGAATCCTTCCAAACCACAGCTCATATGGTATTTTCTTCGAGATAGGTCGAATCAACACCCTACTTAAAACATGACAGGCCGTGCCAACAGCTTCTGTCCAAAAATATTTAGCAAGATTATGCTGATTCACCATGACTCTAGCTATTTTGCTTAGAGTACGATTTTTTCGCTCTACAACACCATTTTGTTGGGGAGTTCTAGTACATGAAAATTCAAGGTAGTATCCACTATCATCACAAATTTTTTTGAAATTAGTATTTACGAATTTGCCACCATGATCACTTCGGATTCGAGTAATCATGAAGCATTTTTCAGTTTGTACATTTTTATAAAATATTTGAAATTAAAAAAAAGTATGACTTTTATTTGATAAAAAGAAAACCCATGTATAACGAGAGAAATCATCAATAATTACAAAAGCGTAGAGCTTACCATCAAGACTAGCGACTCTATTAGGACCAAACAAAACCATGTGAATTAACTGCAAGGGTCTAGAAGTACTTACAATGTTGATGGATTTAAAAGTTGACCTAGTTGCTTTATTCTTTTCATAATCAACACATACCATGTCTCTCTTGAATGTGATTTCTGGGAGTTCTTTTACCAACTTTTTGGTGCATAGCCGTGAGATAGTATCTATATTGGCATATCCTAGCCTCCTGTGCCAAAGCCAGCTTTCATCTTGGTTGGATACCAGGCACTTTTCTGTATTGTTAGTACCTTCTAAAAAAACGTAAATGTTGTCTTCCCTAATCCCTTCATATACGGGATTACCAGATGACATTTCGCATTTGTCTTTTACAAAGTTAATACCATAACCATTATCTTCCTAGTGACTTATGCTCAGTAGGTTATGTTTCAACTCTATAACTAAACAAACGTCTTCAAATATAGGGTAAGGAGACATACCATTATAGTGCCATTTCCAATTATATCACCTCTCAAGTTATTTTCGAAGGAAACGTATCTTTCTTTCTTCATCGATAGCGTAGCAAACATAGATGCATCACTAGTCATGTGCCGCAAACATCCGCTATCGAGGATCCACATGCTTCTAACATGTGTCGCGAACGTCCGCTATCGAGGATCCACTTGCTTCTAGCATATGCCGCGAACATCCGCTATCGAGGTTCCACTTCCTTATGTACTTTTTGTGGTTTAGTCCTCTTGGTTGTATGCGTAGCATTAGGACTAACCTTAGGCTGTGTAATAGGGATGACCTATTTGCCTAACTTGATTTCTAACTTTTTAGAAATCATACAAGACTCTTCATATTTGGCAGTGATATCAATGAGTCTTTGCCCTGACTAAGTGTCTCTTCTTCTCTATGTCATAAAGCTCTTGCATTTTGATATAGTCTTTCTTTCTTTTCGACAATAAGGATAGCCTCATGATAGTCTACCTTGCATTTGGCTATCTCATCCATGTTACCGATAGCAGATGTCTTTTTAATGTCTTCAAGAAGATTAGACAATCTTACTACTTCGGTTGTGCATGCCTTAACCTCTTTGGGAGATTGTTTGTACTTGTCTAACATATTTCTATATTCGTCAAGTAGTTCGCTAAAGGCTGTCTCTAATTCATCGAAGGTAAAGTCATCATACAGAGGGTTTGAAGATACCTCATCAAATGCCATAAGACATACATTGGCAGTGATGCAGGGTCTGTCCTCTTCATCTGACTTACTGGCCTCACTCTAGTGCCAGATGCTTGTGTTTGCATACTTTCGACCTGTTGTAGCTTTCCTACTTGATCTTGATCTATCATATGGACTACTTTTCTTTGACAGTGGACAGTCCTTTTTGATATGTGTCATGACCCGCACCCACTGTGAGGGTACGAGCACGTAACAACGCCCAGCCTACGTCGCAGCGTCGGCGGTAGAACGCTGTTCCAGGTCACTATCTAACCAACAATCACGCAATTATAAAATGTACTTGTCAAAATATCAACTCCGAACGGAGGACAAGTATAGATATAATATAATCTCAATCACAGTCTAAGCACGATATGATAGCACAGAAGATCAAAACTAAGACTAAATAATAAAATAAAACCAACAACTAAATAATATAATCTCTGACAATCTCAACTACATAACTCAACTTATTTACAACTCAAGTTCTAAAGCATGAAAACTAAAATAAGACAACTAGCTAAACTCCCGATCACTCCTGAGTGTCGGGCCATAGGTAGCTAAGCCATCTCCTGGTCCATAATATGTAGGGCATGTGTCCTCAGGGCAACCATGTGTAAAATTTTCAACAGGTCCAGTCAGGACAGGAACGAGTACAATTCATCAAGAAATCCCAAGTAAATGACAAAAAACTATAAAGCAGTTATAGACAGTTTTATTGATAAACATGATAGTTTGTATACAGGTGATGGTATAGAGAAACAGTTAAGATACAAGGAAAGTAAGGTAAGTAAAACAAGAGAAGAATCATAGCAATAAAGACTGTAAATAGAAATTAGCTGAACTAGAGCAACATGATATAAGTCCAGAATATAAATGTAAACAAGTGCAAAATCCAAGTAAATCCAGACAACATGAATCTGATACCAGGTGATTCCAGTACAAGATGAGTCCAGTATAAGATGATTCCAGTTATAGTGATCAATGATTCCAGGGTGAGTCCAGCCTATACTCTAACAGTCTGTTTTAAAATACCGAGATCGACATGTAAACGACTGTAGGTAATACGACACATCACACACCTGGCCGGATGTGAGATGGCTATCATTCCAGTAGATTCCAGTTGGAAGATTCCAGATTGGGGTATGTCTACATGTCTTACTCAAGTATTTTCCCTTCCAGCAAGTACAAGTGAATCCAGGATACGATATGAGAATCTAGATGAGTCCAGCCAAAATATGATGATTCCAGAAATAGATTCCAGAATTATTTCAGTAATTCCAGTAATAGAGGCCAGATAAGTATTGTATGTGTGTCGCATACGTGAATCCAGAAATATCCATACGTGTTGTAACAAAGAATCACATAAAACTAACTATAACTGTAGTACAGTAATTGACAATTAAATGAGAGAACTATCAGAGATTGTACTCGCCTGATACTCTAAAAAGAGTAGTATAATATCAGATGCCTGCACTGGAGTCACAATATCCTAAACAAAATAGTATGGGTCATGATATGTAAAATACAAGAGAATTGAAATATGCAATGCAATCTACATAATTTCTAAGCCATTCTAGGCCCAAGTCAACTCTAAGTCAACCTGGTCAACTATCTAGGTCAAACTAGGTCAATGGTCTATTTAGGGTTAGCTATAGGTTAACTCAGTCAATGGTCAACTATCTAACCAACTCTACCTATACCATAACATACATCTAAGGTATAATACATATATACCTATATAGATCATTCACATAAACATAGATATAATGTATTACACTACCACCCCTACTCTAACAGTATCCTATAGCCTATGAATACAATACATATCATACTCAATAACCTTTACTCAGACCATAAACCATACACCCACATGTATACCCAATATCAACTAAACATTCAATACCAATGTTCAATATCAACCTAACAGTCAACAGCCCACTGCCTAAGCTACTGCTACTGGGAATGACCCCTCCCTCCATAAATAACTGGACTGGACTAATAATGAGGGGACTGAACTATACAATGGTATGCAGGATAACACAAGACTTGTACTTAAACAAGAGGGGCTCACATAACTAATATAGGACTGAACTTCATAGAGGGGGCTGATACAATGCAACCTCATCATGTTACTATTAAATATGGACAAGAACCAAGTGTCCTCCTATCTATCCTCTGGTACAAGACTACTCCTTGTCCCTAAACATACCTGGCTACTCAGGATTGCACTTGGCACCCCATTCATGGGTGTGCAGGCCCTGAGAAGTTGTCCTGAAGGGACACCCAAGTTGCTGCCTGCAGGAAGGGCCTCCAGTCCCTGTCTTAGCCCTGTATGTGTGCAATGTCACACTCTAACTGTCCTAAGGTCAAGGCTAACCTGAATCTGCCCTGCCTATGATTTTTTGATACAATAACACATATATACATATCTAGGTATTCTCATATATTCCCCCCTCACTGATTTCCTCTCTACTTGTTCACCTATTCCCATTGTTGATAAGGGCTTCCCCTCTCACAATTGATACCTTTGATAACCAATTACCGTTGTACAATTTTCTATACATTGATGTATTAGATTTAGCATAACAAAGCCCCTTTCTTCCAGTCATCTGTTAATATACTAACTTCATGTAACAGAGAATATTTCTCTCACTCACAACTGTTAAACTCAAGCCACTACCTTCCTTCTTAACATAGTTAGCTAACTTGAATGTTCATGGACTCTCCTCTAGCACACAAACAACACATGGTGATACACACTCATGCCCAAATCATGGCAGCCTACTGCAGGAATACAATGGCAGTTCCTTCATTCCATCCCCAAACACTAACTCACCCTCTACTACTCAACTCAGACCAGTCTATATATATTGAAATCTCAAAATTCCTGAGATGAAACCCAACTCATAGCCTACTATAATTCTCAGGTTTAACCTACATTACATAACTATTCAAGCTATACAAAGGGGCAGACACAAGGGGTAACATGGATTGATGCAGGGAATAATGCAATCATAGGACATGTCCTAGTGTAGTGAGCTAAGTGGCAGGACATGACAAGTGGCTAATTGTCACTGCTTCAACTCTACTCAATCCTCACTCTCAATTCTAAGAAACTGGACTGAACCTAACTTCCATACCTAACACTCTAACTCTCAACCTCACTCAAAATCAGTAAGAACCAACCATAATCTCAGGAATTTCAGTCTTAGGAATATCAGTTCATGCATACACATTACCTTCAGTTAATAAACTAGATATATCACTCATTTCAGTTTTCAATTAATCCCAACATTCATCCAAATGAATCTAAAGAACAACTTACATACAACCTTAAACCAAAACTGATTTAATCATTATTCTCAGGAAAACAGACATTGAAACTCAGGTAACTTCCTAACTAATCTCAGGTATTACACTTGCCATCTCAGTTTACATCAACCCCTTAAATCAGTTACCTACATTCAATTCCAGTTTAACATTAGATCTAATTTCAGGAATACACATTTAATATTAATCTCAGGATCAACTTCCTAACTAAAACTCAGATTTAAACAACATCTCAATTTTCACCAAATTTCAGTTAACACAACATAACCCAATTGTATACATACAACATATAATCAAAATCTAATCTAATTTTAAATCCTAACTGAACTCAAGGGACCAAAACCCATATTCGAAACTATTAGAAAACATGGAACAGGAATGCTCATGGATACCCAATTGGAAACAAAAAAAAAGTAACTCAAAAATAATTAAAGAAATATAGTATATAGACATGGGAACATGTCCCACGTGTCTAGGGGAGGTGTTTCGTGTCCAGACAAGACACAAGTGTACAAACAGAGGAATTTTATTTTAAAACAGCAGCACAATACTAGTGAGCTCGTAGGGACGTGTCGGCTAATCTAGGACACGACACACGCATGCTTGGGTCTCGTGCACATGTCAGAAGGTAGGTGGGGTATAGGGGTAAGTGTCCAGGTGCCTGAACAGTATCCACGAGGCCGCGTGTCCACGCGCGAAGCGCGTATCAGTGGCACGTGCGCGCGCGCTGTGTCTATGTACAAATCAGTGTAGGTCGATTTCCTTCGCGCACAGTCGACGAGATCCCACGAAATTTTGTGGGTAGGATGATAGTTATTAGGACAACATGTCTACCAAGTTTCGTGAGCTGAGTCGCCGTGTCGTGTCTGCTAGGATACCCGAGCAGCAGGACAGCCGTACGAGCCCCGTGCGGTGTCTCGTGCTGCATGTCCAAGTGCTAAAACAGTATCGAAAGTGTACTAAAATTGACTCAGTCAACTTGGGTTGCAATATACACCTATTATGCTACATGTACATGTAATTAGTTTTGAAAATAAACAATTTTGAATTCACACAAGCATTTCATCAAACACCTAGCAATACACATAGACACCTGTCCGATACGGACACAAACGGACACGAAATCCACCAAAATTTTGTGGTCAACTAGGGGTCTCCTAGATGTAGCCCTAAATGTAAAGGAAACAAAAATTTAAATCAATTTAAAGGGTTTTACCTATAGGTGCAAATTGCAAGAAAAAGCTCCAAATGGGGGATTCTTCCTTGCTTGCCAAAAGCTCCCAAATTGTCCCAAAGCTGGGATTAAACCCCACAATCAGAAAATAGGAGAGTATTAGGTTCTAATGCAAGAAACTAGGATTAAAAAGGAATTAAAATGGATTTATGGGGATTTTTGGAAGGGAAAAAATACCTCTCTTTTCCAATGTGTTGAAATAATAAAAAAGAGGCAAGCCCTAATGAATAAGTGTTTATATAGGGTGGGGATCCCTACGTGGCTGGTCATTTAGGGTTTGGTTAGGGTTAGGGTGTCGAATCATGGGCCATGGGCCAAGTCACAAGTCATTAAGTCCTTAATCACAAGTCCTTTCATTAAAACCACAAACCATGAAATAATTCCACTTAAACTAATCCTCTCATTCTAAAACTAATCTCTAATGACTAAAATGAGTTAACTCAAGCTAGACTAGGGTTAACATAGCTAGGGTTAGCTTCTAGGCTAGTCCCCTAGGTCTCAACAAGTGAAAGTCAACTAGAATTCACCAATTCGATAAATCATCAAATAATTCAAATAAGTCAAAATGAACAAATTACCCCTAGGCTAAAAATGATAATTAAATCATCCTAATGACATTGTTAGGCTCTAGGTCATGCAGTCTCTAGGGTTTCACTAGCAGTACGTCAAAATCACAAGTCATGACTTAAGGCAATTTTTTAAATAGTTTAAAAATAATTAAAAATCACCAAAAATCATAATATAAAATAAATATAAATAATAATAATTATAATTACAAAATTTCAAAATTACCCTCATCTGGAAAACTGGGTGTTACAATCCTACCCCCTAGAAAAATTTCGTCCTCGAAATTTAAGTCGGTCGTACTCCTTCTAGGTCAACCAACCACAATCAAAGTCTCTACGCAATTTCTAACTCATACAATTTGAAGAATAATATATAGAGTCATGGTCAACCATAGCAGTTGAATGTCTCATCTAGATGGACTAGTCATTTTAGAACAAACAGTCCCATGGTATCAACATGCAAGCAATATAGGGTGTTCTGCTGGAAAGATAAAGAAGCAACAAATCATTAAGGTGTAGGACAGTCTACAATCCTATATGAAACTGGTATGGACAACTAGGAATTATTATGAAGGGTTTCCATTCCAAAGATGATCAAAATCGAAAGTTTAAGGCACGAGTGTCAATAGCATTGAAATCCAATAACACAATATATGTAAAAGTTGATTTAGTCCCGGCACGATCTAAGTTGATCAATTTCAGGATAAATTGAAGTTTGGGCAAGAGGGAGAACAAGGCCATTAAAGTCTGAGCACGAGTATCCAAGATTTGATATCCATGTCATAATTGAATTAATTCAATTGAATAAAACTCCAAACACTGGATGATAAGGAGGATGACCCGGTCGACTGGTCACGATCAAGGAATTAGAATTTAAAGGATGATGCAAGGATATAAAAATAAGTCAATTTCCTCCATTGGATAGGGAAACTAAACGTGATACCTTGGGTTGATCTATCTAGTACAGTGCCTTTTCTTTTGAAATAGGCAAAACAATAAAGAGTTAAAAGACGATGCTATTAAGTATAATACGTGGTTCATGGACGATGGAAATAATTCAAAAGAGAATTTCCAAAACTGTCGTGGAGACTCTATGGCAAATTTAACTATGTCTTCCTCCATGTAGAATAATATATAAAAAGCGAACCAAAGTGCAATAGGTTGATCAGACCATCATGCACCGGTTCTGATTAGACAATATGTTAGTGGGTGCCGGCCCCCAATAAAATATATCATGAACAAGCTCGAAAAAGATAAGCTTGCAAAACTGGTGCTAAATTAGCAACATAAGATAGACAAAATATATGTAAGGATAATGATGAAGGAAGTTAATAGTCTAAGATCCTTTAAACATCAAGGAGTGAGGGTGAATCAAAACAAGAGGAAAAGGATTTTCAAATCAAAGTTCATAATGAGATTCTCAAGGGTCATCCAGGAATCTCTCAAGTAGTCCTAACTGTGATTAAGTAACCTCTCTGCTAAAGCCTATTCCTTAGTTCCTATCGCTGACTGTAGTGATACTCTAGTTTAAATACCACTACATAAACTCGACCTGCATGGGCTACCACAAAAAACGTGTCACGACCCGCACCCACTGTGAGGGTACGAGCACGTAACAACGCCCAGCCTACGCCGCAACGTCGGCGGTAGAACGCTGTTCTAGGTCACTATCTAACCAACAATCACGTAATTATAAAATGTACTTGTCAAAATATCAACTCCGAACGGAGGACAAGTATAAATATAATGTAATCTCAATCATAGTCTAAGCACGATATGATAGCACAGAAGATCAAAACTAAGACTAAATAACAGAATAAAACCAACAACTAAATAATATAATCTCTGACAATCTCAACTACATAACTCAACTTATTTACAACTCAAGTTCTAAAGCATGAAAACTAAAACAAGACAACTAGCTAAACTCCCGATCACTCCTGAGTGTCGGGCCATAGGTAGCTAAGCCATCTCCTGGTCCATAATATGTAGGGCATGTGTCCTCAGGGCAATCATCTGTAAAATTTTTAACAGGTCCAGTCAGGACAGGAACGAGTACAATTCATCAAGAAATCCCAAGTAAATGACAGAGAACTATAAAGCAGTTATGGATAGTTTTATTGATAAACATGGTAGTTTATATACAGGTGATGGTATAGAAAAACAGTTAAGATACAAGGAAAGTAAGGTAAGTAAAACAAGAGAAGAATCATAGCAATAAAAAATGTAAATAGAAACTAGCTGAACTAGAGCAACATGATATAAGTCCAGAATGTAAATGTAAACAAGTGCAAAATCCAAGTAAATTCAGACAACATGAATCTGATACCAGGTGATTCCAATACAAGATGAGTCCAGTATAAGATGATTCCAGTCATAGTGATCAATGATTCCATGGTGAGTCCAGCCTATACTCTAACAGTGTGTTTTAAAATACCGAGATCGACATGTAAATGGCTGTAGATAATACGGCACAATACACACCTGTCCGGATGTGAGATGGCTATCATTCCAGTAGATTCCAGTTGGGAGATTCCAGATTGGGGTATGTCTACATGTCTTACTCAAGTATTTTTGCTCCCAGCAAGTACAAGTGAATCCAGGATATGACACGAGAATCGAGATGAGTCCAGCCAAAATATGATGATTTCAGAAATAGATTCCGGAATGATTCCAATGATTCCAGTAATAGAGGCCAGATAAGTATGGTATGTGTGTCGCATACATGAATCCAGAAATATCCATACGTGTTGTAACAGAGAATTACATAAAACTAACTATAACTGAAGTACAGTAATTGACAATTAAATGAAAGAACTATCAGAGAATGTACTCGCCTGATACTCTAAAAAGAGTAGTATAATATCAGATGCCTGCACTAGAGTCACAATGTCCTAAACAGAATAGTATGGGTCATGATATGTAAATTACAAGAGAATTGAAAGATGTAATGCAATCTACATGATTTCTAAGCCAATCTAGGCCCAAGTCAACTCTAAGTCAACCTGGTCAACTGTCTAGGTCAAACTAGGTCAATGGTCTATTTTGGGTTAGCTATAGGTTAACTCAGTCAATGGTCAACTATCTAACCAACTCTACCTATACCATAACATACATCTAAGGTATAATACATATATACCTATATAGATCATTCATATAAACATAGATATAATGTATTACACTACCACCCCTACTCTAACAGTATCCTATAGCCTATGAATACAATACATATCATACTCAATAACCTTTACTCAGACCATAAACCATACACCCACATGTATACCCAATATCAACTAAACATTCAATACCAATGTTCAATATCAACCTAACAGTCAACAGCCCACTGCCTAAGCTACTACTACTAGGAATGACCCCTCCCTCCATGAATAACTGGACTGGACTAATAATGAGGGGACTGAACTATACAATGGTATGCAGGACAACACAAGACTTGTACTTAAACAAGAGGGGCTGACATAACTAATATAGGACTGAACTTCATAGAGGGGAATGATACAATACAACCTCATCATTTTACTATTAAATATGGGCAAGAACCAAGTGTCCCCCTATCTATCCTCTGGTACAAGCCTACCCCTTGTCCCTTAACATAACTGGCTACTCAGGATTGCACTTGGCACCCCATTCATGGGTGTGCAGGCCCTGAGAAGTTGTCCTGAAGGGACACCCAAGTTGCTGCTTGCAGGAAGGGCCTCCAATCCCTGTCTTAGCCCTGTATGTGTGCAATGTCACACTCTAACTGTCCTAAGGTCAAGGCTAACCTGAATCTGCCCTGCCTATGATTTTTTGATACACTAACACATATATACATATCTAGGTATTCTGATATATTCCCCCCTCACTGATTTTCTCTCTACTTGTTCACTTATTCCCATTGTTGATAAGGGCTTCCCCTCTCACAACTGATACCTTTGATAACCAATTACTATTGTACAATTTTCTATACATTGATGCTTTAGATTAAGCATAACAAAGCCCCTTTCTTCCAGTCATCTGTTAACATACTAACTTCTTGTCACAGAGAATATTTCCCTCACTCACAACTGTTAAACTCAAGCCACTACCTTCCTTCTTAACATAGTTAGCTAACTTGAATGTTCATGGACTCTCCTCTAGCACACAAACGGCACATGGTGATACACATTCATGCCCAAATCATGGCAGCCTACTGCAGGAATACAATGGCAGTTCCTTCATTCCATCCCCAAACACTAACTCACCCTCTACTACTCAACTCAGACCAGTCTATATATATTGAAATCTCAAAAATCCTGAGATAAAACCCAACTCACAGCCTACTATAATTCTCAGGTTTAACCTACATTACATAACTATTCAAGCTATACAAAGGGGGCAGACACAAGGGGTAACATGGATTGATGCAGGGAATAATGCAATCATAGGACATGTCCTAGTGTAGTGAGCTTAGTGGCAGGACATGACAAGTGGCTAATTGTCACTGCTTCAACTCTCCTCAATCCTCACTCACAATTCTAAGAAACTGGACTGAACCTAACTTCCATACCTAACACTCTAACTCTCAACCCCACTCAAAATCAGTAAAAACCAACCATAATCTCAGGAATTGCAGTCTTAGGAATATCAGTTCATGTATACACATTACCTTCAGTTAATAAACTAGATATATCACTCATTTCAGTTTTCAATTAATCCCAACATTCATCCAAATGAATCTAAAGAACAACTTACATACAACCTTAAACCAAAACTGATTTAATCATTATTCTCAGGAAAACAGACATTGAAACTCAGGTAACTTCCTAACTAATCTCAGGTATTACACTTGCCATCTCATTTTACATCAACCCCTTAAATCAGTTACCTACATTCAATTCCAGTTTAACATTAGATCTAATTTCAGGAATACACATTTAACATTAATCTCAGGATCAACTTCCTAACTAAAACTCAGATTTAAACAACATCTCAGTTTTCACCAAATTTCAGTTAACACAATATAACCCAATTGTATACATACAACATATAATCAAAATCTAATCTAATTTTAAATCCTAACTGAACTCAAGGGACCAAAACCTATATTCGAAACTATCAGAAAATGTGGAACATGAATGCTCATGGATACCCAATTGGAAAAAAAAAGTAACTCAAAAATAATTAAAGAAATATAGTATACAGACATGGGAACATGTCCCACGTGTCTAGGGGAGGGGTTTCCTGTCCAGACAGAAGACACAAGTATACAAATAGAGGAATTTTATTTTAAAACAGTAGCACAGTACCAGTGAGCTCGTAGGGACGTGTCGGCTAGTCTAGGACACGACACATGCATCCTTGGGTCTCGTGCACATATCAGAGGGTAGGTAGGGTATAGGGGTAGGTGTCCAAGTGCCTGAACAGTGTCCACGAGGCCGCGTGTCCACGCGCAAAGCGCGTATCAGTGGCTCGTGCACGCGGGCTGTGTCTGTGTACAAAATCAGTGCAGGTCGATTTCCTTCGAGTATAGTCGACGAGATCCCACAAAATTTTATGGGTAGGATGTCAGTCATTAGGACAACATGTCTACCAAGTTTTGTGAGCTGAGTCGCCGTGTCGTGTCCGCTAGGACACCCGAGCAGCAGGGCAGCCGCACGGAGCCCCGTGCGGTGTCTCGTGCTGCATGTCCAAGTGCTAAAACAGTGTCCAAAGTGTACTAAAATTGACTCAGTCAACTTGGGTTGCAATATACACCTATTAGGCTACATGTACATGTAATTAGTTTTGAAAATAAACAATATTGAATTTACTCAAGTATTTCATCAAACATCTAGCAATACACATAGATACGTGTCCGATACGGACACCAAACGGACACGAAATCCCCCAAAATTTCAGGGTCAGCTAGGGGTCTCCTAGATCTAGCCCTAAATGTAAAGAAAATAAAAATTTAAATCAATTTAAAGGGTTTTACCTATAGGTACAAATTGTAAGAAAAAGCTCCAAATGGAGGATTCTTTCTTACTAGCCAAAAGCTCCCAAATTGTCCCAAAGCTGGGATTAAACCCCACAATCAGAAAATAGGAGAGTATTAGGTTCTAATGCAAGAAACTAAGATTAAAAAGGAATTAAAATAGATTTATTGAAATTTTTGGATGGGGAAAAAATACCTCTTTTCCAATGTGTTGAAATAATAAAAAAGAGGCAAGCCCTAATGAATAAGTGTATATATAGGGTGGAGATCCCTATGTGGCTGGTCATTTAGGTTTTGGTTAGGGTTAGGGTGTCAAATCATGGGCCATGGGCCAAGTCACAAGTCATTAAGTCCTTAATCACAAGTCCTTTCATTAAAACCACAAACCATAAAATAATTTCATTTAAACTAATCCTCTCATTCTAAAACTAATCTCTAATGACTAAAATGAGTTAACTCAAGCTAGACTAGGGTTACCATAGCTAGGGTTAGCTTCTAGGCTAGTCCACTAGGTCTCAACAAGTCAAAGTCAACTAGAATTCACCAATTCGATAAATCATCAAATAATTCAAATAAGTCAAAATGACCAAATTACCCCTAGGCTAAAAATGATAATTAAATCATCCTAATGATATGGTTAGGCTCTAGGTTATACAGTCTTTAGGGTTTCACTAGCAGTACGTCAAAATCACAAGTCATGACTTAAGGCAGTTTTTTAAATAGCTTAAAAATAATTAAAAATCACTAAAAATCATAATATAAAATAAATATAAATAATAATAATTATAATTACAAAATTTCAAAATTACCCTTATCTGGAAAACTGGGTGTTACAATATGCCTGACTTCTTGCATCCGAAGCATATGGTTTCTTCTGTATTGCTCTCGTGGACGTCTCTCTTCTTTCGGTTTAATCTCTCAAACTTCAAGAAGTTTTTGAAGTTCTCTACTAGCAGGGCTTGCTCATCACTACTGGATGATTCTTCGTCAGAATCATTATATACAACTCTTTTGGCTTGTACTTTGAAGGCAATAGATTTTTTCTTAGAAGTAGCTTCTTCAAATTCTTGTAGGTCCAACTCATAGGTCATGAGCTTGCCCATAAGTGTCTCAAGAGTCACTGTGGTGAGATCGTTTTCTTCAATGATCGCAGTTGCCTTTGTGTTTCAATTCTTGGTTAAAGCCTATAGCACTTTCCTGATCTTCTTATGGTTACTATAATCCTTACCAAGAGATTGCAAAGGATTAGTAATATCTTGGAAACGAGTAAACATCGGTGTAATTAACTCATCGGGTTTCATCTTAAATAATTTATACTCCTGTGTTAGTCTGCTGATTTTGGATTCCTTAACTTGGGAGTCACCTCAAGAAATTTCCAAATTTTATGAGACGTATTACAGGTAGAAACACGATTAAACATTATTTTGTCAATTGTACAGAATAGTGCATTGATGGCACGTGCATCTAGACTAGCCTTTGTCTTTTTTTGGTCTGTGTATTTGTTGTATGACTTGTCTACCATTTCACCATCAACCAATATTCTAGCTAGTTTCTTATAACTGTCATCTACTATAGACCAAAGATCAAAGTCAAGAGACTTTAGAAAAAAACTCATTCGTGTTTTCCAATAAGTATAGTTCGTTCCATCAAATAGTAGGAGTCTATTTGTGGATTGCCCTTCACCGTTGAAAATTGATTTCACGGTTGCCATAAATACTCTCTAGAGTGTTATATTAGAATATAACCTGCTATGATACAAATTATAGGACCGTTGAGCACCTCTATAGGAGGGGTGAATAGAGTGTCTGCATGTGTGCAGCAAAAATAATCATCACCAAAAAAATAATAGATTATAAACTATGACATATATAGGAGACAATAAATTAAATACAATAATCAAGAGATAGAAGATCAAACTCAGTGAACACTGCGATATGTACTGGTTTCCCTCTGAAAGGAGTAATCCAGTCGCAAGTACTCTTGCCCACTGTTAATCCACTATACACAAGCTAAATGAGAGCTTGACGTCTCTTTACAACAACGTGCCTTGGTGAGAAGCGCACGACCGACTCCAACAAACTTGAACACGAAAACTGAAATATTTTCTAAATTACGACCTCTTTATAACTCCTTGAACCAAGGACTCTAAATCGAACAGAATGCTACTGGCTTTGGCTAAGAGTGGTATAGGCGAGATTTGAAAGCTTTAGAGCGTTGAAAAATACTAGGAAGAGGTAGAGAGAAGAGTGAATGAGTGATTATAAATATGAAAAACGTTCTCTATTTATAGTATTTTTCCTGACCGAACTCGGACAGAGTTCGGATGCTAGGATCTCGTATTCAAACGTTGCATACAGATTTGGGAGGAACAGAATTTCAAAATTCACTAGCCGAACTCGGTCTGAGTTCTGAAAGAATTCTGTTGAGTTAGAATGAGATTTGTATGGGCCAAATTGTATACGTTTGGGCACTTTGGAAATGTAGGATTATTTTGGGATATATAGGTAGGCTTTTTAAATTTGTGGACTGAGAAATAACCTAAGCCAGTAATATCTTGAATGATCTCACATTTTATATTTCCTGGACTCAATAAAAAATAAAATTACATAATAAAATATAAAAGTCTCGATCTTGAATTCCAATACAATCTTGTCTGGATGATGATGCAATTTATTTACTAGCGGTTGATGTGGACGTTCTTTGGTATCGATTGTTGTAGCCTATAGCAGTTCGTATATTTTGCGTATCAACTTAAGTTATTGTTGATTATCAAAATCAGGTGTGACCATTTAGCCATTGGGCCAACACAATACACACCGTAGAGAACACTGTATCTTTGTAACTGTCGTCAAAAAAGATGGGTGCGTGGGTGAGGGTGTAGATGTGTCTCAGTTTGTTCTAACTTGTATTGTGCCTGACATTCATTTATTCCCCGTATCAGATCTTGGCAACATTAGCCTTCGTGTAGACTTTTTATTATAGAACTTTGGAGGTAGTGACCTTGATATATGAGGTTAACTTCATGACCAGTGAGGCACCTCTAGTTACCTACTATCTAAGCTTCACACATTTATAGCTAACTCCTCTCTTTCCTATAATTGTCTTTGCTAGAAACTTTGTACCGACATAGACAGCTGCCATTTACACCCAAGCCTGCTTGTAAAGTTTGTTATGCCTTCTCACCGACTTTTCTTTCCCTGTTATGGTATTATGTGCTATAAAACTATAACTGACTTCATTGGGTGTAAAAAGTGGTGATTCCAACAAAGATAAGAATGCATTGCTCTATGAACATGTTTTTGTAATAGAGCTATCTAGCTTAGAATGTGAAGATGGAAGTTTAGGGCATAAGTTTTCATGTACATAGATCTAAATTTTCTGTGACTACGAGGACATACTATCTGACATATTATCCCAGCCATTTTTTGTTAGTGAGTTATTCTTTTTGTTAAAGGCTCTTTATGTTCAAAATTCATATGTGGAATGCTCATATGAAATGCATTATTGTTAGTATAAAACATATCTGTCACGATATAGTATAATACAATACACTACCATTTTTCCACGTATTGGTTAGTCATATCAGAAGGGTAGAAATCTCATGATGCACATTTTATATGGCTTGATAGGATATATAAGATAGTTATGCAAAGAACTTATAAAGTGGATGATTATTGGGTTAGACCCAAGGTCCCAAACATAATGGGTTTAAATCCTTATTCTTAAGCCATCCTTTTGAGTAAGGAAGTCCTAAATTTTTGGTCGATGTTATTGACATCACACTTTCATTTGGGGGTGTTACAAATATTTTTAACTTTTTTACTTTCCAAACTATCCTTAGTTTTTTTTTTCCTTTAGGGGGGGCAACACAGGTTATTCATAAGTGAACTCATTTATTTTTGGCCTCTTCCTCTTGTCTTCATCCCCAAATACTAAAAAATTCCAAACCTCAAACTCTTCAACCTTAAACCTAACATTTCGACCACCTTTATCGAATCTCTGACGAGTCTCTAGCAGTCCTGAAGACATAATCTACTACCTTCAAGATTGTCAAAATTTTGGCAGTCGCATTGCAGGGTTGCCAAAATTTTGGCATTACTATCTATACACTAGGATTTTTGAAATTTTGGCAGTCATCTTATATTAGTGGGACTATCAAAATTTTGGCAATCCTCCATCGTCCAAAATATCATATTTTTTTCCGAAGCTTTGGACCTTCATTAATGGAGTTAGAAACTTAGAAAATAGTGACC
The DNA here is from genome assembly GCA_029216955.1 of Iris pallida. Lineage (NCBI taxonomy): Eukaryota > Viridiplantae > Streptophyta > Magnoliopsida > Asparagales > Iridaceae > Iris > Iris pallida. The sequence continues at coordinate 27,734,079 of JANAVB010023800.1, read as the reverse complement.
TAGTGAACATTCTACAATAAGAATATAACAAAATATGCATCATGCATGAAATCTAAAAATCTAAGCAAAAAATACGTAGATTTGGGAAACATTGGAGCCTCTAAAATATGCACTCGAAGCTTCTTCCTCTTGGTTATCTCCATTAACTTCTTTCTCTTGATTCTTGCCATCTTCGTTGTTAATTGATGTGAGGTTTATTGTTTATGGTTTAGGATAGAAGAGGAAGATAGTAGAAAGATGAAAAGTGGTTTGTGTTGCCCCCCAACTTGCGACGCCTCTGAGATTAAAATCCGATGCGAATAACACCAGCCATTTTTGGTTTTATCCTACCCACAAAATCATCCAAATTGAGAACACTATAGATCTTCGTTGTTCCTTCTCTATCTCCAGACCAGATGCCTCTGAAACGCTAGATCTCCAACCACTCTCCAGACACCGACAACCCTCCATCAACATCCTAAAAAAACTAAGAGGTACTTTCAATTTTTCTTGTTGTTTGGTAGCTTTCTATATTTTTTGTGGTTTTGATAGGACAAATAAAATATATTGATGTATTTGTTGTTAGTTGGATTAGGATTTGGGAACAAATATAATTGTTTTAGTCAGCAAGTGCAGCAATTAGATTTTTTTAGGCCATGTCCAGGAATGAAACACTTTCACCCTTTGGTTTAATGTGTCATAAAGACGAATGCAATTCTATATACCAAATTGTGTCATATCGTACCTCTCCGTCTAGACTCTTCATATCTAGGAGAATTAGAAGGATGATCCTTAGTTATATGAGCTTAAACCGTATAGACAAAATGTATAGCTACATGCTAATAGATTATTTAGGTCTTATGGCATGACACTCTCAAAGTTACCTTAATTTGGAATTTGGCACCGAAACTAATGGTTGATGTTAAGTCTACACTCATAAAGAACTTCATGAATGCTTTTTATGGAGCTTTCTTGTACTCCATAGGCGGCTCCACTATAATGAGAGAATCTTGGATAATGATGATATGATGTTTGCTAGTAACAAATAGAAACTTATTGTGATGTTTTCAAATATTTTATGTTTCGGTAATTATGTTACTTTGCAATTGCAAGATGAACTAATAAGAAATGTATCACAAAATTATATTCAATAATGTTCGTATATGGATTTATATAGTTAAACTTATGTTTATCGTATCTTATGACATAATATGTGATACGATACACAAGCTATACGTGAGTTGATTACTCAGGTGGCATGTTTATTATGATAGTTTGTATTAAAGAAAGACAACTATTCATAGCTATATTACTTATTATATAATTTTCTTTTTAGTATTTTCCTTCTTTAGTAAATTACTGTTGTACATTCTATATTATTTTTTTAATATCTATAAATTGAGATTTTCCTCCAATGAATAAAGACACAGGAAATCATTCCATACTTATTTTCTCCATTTTTTTACATGGTATCAGAATTGTGACTGTTGTTCGTTCTGTAAGTGCTGCCTATGTCCAATCTGTAAATGCTACCTACAACCTTATTTTTGTTGCCTGGCTCCCCGGCTACCTCCGCTCGCTATCGGCCCTCCATAGTCTCGTCTCGCTGAACGTCTTGTACAACAACTTCTCCGGACGGCTGCTGAACAACTCCTTCCTTTCCAAGCTCTCCATTGTCTGACCACTGACCGCCGCCTGCTCCAACACGTTGTCGACCGATCTAAAATTTGTAAACCCCATTGCATAAGTTCAACCTCAGGTCTGGTTTCTGCTTCCCTAAAGTCTGATCACCCTTCTAATTTTCTTTTACTTTGATCTGGTCGAGAGTTTTTTTTCCATACATCTCTCATACTACTTTCGGCAAACAAGAAGAAGGTAGAACAATTGAGGAAGAAGACACTTTCTTTTTTTAACTTTGAATATCTTTTGGAATAAAATATTTGATTTTGTCTTTATAACTTTGATTTTGTTTTTGCTTTGGTCTTTCCAAAGTACTCATGTCCCTTCAACCACTTGCTTTAGTCTTCCTTCCATCCAAGTATCCAAGTCTCTGCAACTTCGCAGTAGACTTCACATCACATATGAGCTTCCCAACTCACTCACACAAGAGAATACACATACACACATATCTTTTTTTACACACACACACACACACACACACACACACACACACACACACACATATATATACACATATACATATACATATATATATATATATATATATATATATATATATATAACATATATATAATCAATCAAAGTTAGGGCTCCGAAATTTGTGCAGCTCCTCTCCAGGCGATCTCCAGGCGATTCTTTGTCATGGCCTTGGCGGGGGGTTCCGACCCCCCAGATGGATCTCCGGCGAGGGTCACCGGCCACCCTAGCCATTCACTGGCGGGCGTCGGCCCTGAGGGAGAACAGCCGGTGCGGGGGAGCGGCGGTTTCGGCGGGGGGCCTCACCCCAACGGAATCTGCAGCGGCTTCAGGCCACTTTGGCCGACTCAGAGAGGTCGTCGCCGCTCCTGGGGGCGACCCGACAGCGGTGCGGAAGGTTGGAGGTCCAGTGGGGGGCTCCGCCCCTCCGGGCGGTTCCGTGACGGTCTCTGTCGGCCTTGGGAGCGACCAGGAACGGTTGTCGGTGGGGGGTTTCGATCCCTCGGGTATTGAGGTATATGCCTTGGTGGGTGGCTCCGCCTCCCACGAGTTTGTTCCGGCGGCTCGTGACAAGGTGGCCGTGAGGATGCCTACGACAACGGAGGCGACTACGTCGAAGGTGGGCGGCATGGCGCAGACTTTCACTGCGGTTGTGGACAGAGCCGCGAGGACGTCGACGGGTGGTTTGTCGAGGGTTGACTATCGACCAGCCATTGTTTTCGAGGGCCGAAAAGTGGTTGTTTTTTCTCAGTCGGATATGGAGGCACTCACGGCGCCGTATGGGCTAGACCTTATTGGCAAGTTTGCTCGACGGAGACTCCCGGTTAAGGTCATCAAAAAGGCCTTTAATTCGCAGGGCTTCAGGGGGTTGATTGATGTGAAGGCGATCGATGATCGATACGTCCTTATACGGCCTCACATCGAGAGTGACTTTCTTCGGCTGCGGTCTAAGGACTGTTGGTTCGTTGGCCGAGTTCCGATGGTGATATTCCGGTCGTCGGTGGACTTTTTGCCGTTGAGAGAGGGCCCCCGGGTTCCTATCTGGGTGGCCTTCCCTGGGCTTCCACATTGTATGTTTGATACCAATGCGGTTCTTTCCATTGCATCTGGTCTCGGCACTCCTCTCAGTACTGATCGGGCTACGGCATCTTTTTCTAGGCCGGGGGTGGCCAGGGTTTTGGTTGAAGTGGACGTTAGCAAACCACTTCAACAGGAGGTGTTCTTCCAACTGCCTGATGGTGTTCGTTCGCAGCCAGTTGTCTATGAGCGGAGGCCTCTCTACTGTGTCTCCTGTGGCCATCATCGTCACGTTGAGCGTGCTTGTGGGTGACCACAGGTGGAGCCTTCTTCTGTGGGCGTAGCTGAGAGACCGCACATCCCTGACGGCATTGCTCCAAGCGTTGTGCGGGAGCAGGATGGCCCGGAGGGTGGCCATGGGATTAGCAGCGGTCGTCGGAGGAGACGATCTTGGTGTGAGAAAGGGAAGGGGACACGGCATATGTGGAGGCGTGTCGGGGGGTGTAATGATAGCACGGGGGCCACGCAGCACGAATTATGCGGGAGTATTGATACTCGTGCGAATTCTGTTCTGCCTTCCTGGCACGTGGGGGAGTCTTCTTCGGGCCAGCTGGCTTTATGGTCGGATGACGGACGACCCATGATGGAGGGACGCAGCGGCCCAGGCTCTTGCTCGGATAGGCAGCTGGGCCCAGAGCTGGGCATTGGGCCTATTGACTTATCGGTCCTGCCTATTATTATCCATAGCCAGCTGGGACAGGGAGTTATAGCGGCTGATTTTGACACTGAAGATCGTAGCTTAGTGGTGTGGGAGGAGGCCGGTCATGGTCCTCTATCCGTTCGGGGTTATGATTCAGCTCTGGCTGGTGATATGGTTTCTTTTCCCGAGGCTAGTTCTTACATCTCTATCTCCGAGGGCCGTGAAGAAGACTGGCAGATGGTTCCTTATAAGAAGGCGGCTGGTAGGCGAAGAAAGTTGATGGCTCCTCAGTCGGATCGACTTCTTCGATCACATGCTTCCCGGGTTAGACGGGAACCCAGAGGGTCCATGGTTAAACTCCTTATCTGGAATGTTCGGGGGACGGCGAACAGAGCTACTTTATCCCGTCTCAGGTCCTTGTGTCGGATCAACTTTATTCAGGTCCTTGCCATTATTGAATCCAAGGTGATATCCTCTAAGCTTCTCTCTTATCAAATGAGGTTGGGTTTTGAAGTTAGCTTTTGCAATGATAAGGGCAATATTTGAATTTTCTGTAAGTCGGGTCTTGGGATCACTTGTATTGATTCCTGTGATCAGACTATCACGGTGCATCTTTCTTTGAGTTATTTCTCGGTTCCAGTTCGGTTGTCGATAGTCCATGGTGCAGGGACACAACAGGGGAGGAGGACTATGTGGAGGCATCTTCTGGACGTCCAAGCCAGGGACATGGCCTTGTCCTGGGCGGTGGGCGGGGACTTCAATATCATTGCTTCTCCGGATGAGAAATTTGGAGGCCGACCTCCTGACACGAGGGCTATTGTGGATTTCCTCGATTTCCAGTTGGCTGGCGGGCTATCCGATGTGGGCTTCAGAGGTAGCATCTATACTTGGGTGAACGGGCAGACGGGGATTGATCGTCAGGGTTCCCGTCTAGATAGGCTTCTTGTGACAGGCAGTTGGTTGGATGGTGTCCAGTTGTCTTACGAGCATCTTAATCGGGCAGAATCGGACCATTCTCCTCTTTTGATATCCTGCCAGCCAGCTTCTCCTCTTCTGCGTAGAGGCTTTCGTTTTCTTGATTTTTGGATTTCGTATCCGGATTTTCATTCGATAGTGGCTCAGGCGTGGAATTCATGTTGGCATTATGATGCGCTTGAGCGACTGGGCATGCGCTTGAGGACGACGGGATATGTCCTGGCTGGATGGAGCAGAGCTACTTTCGGTGACGTTTTTCAGGAGGTCCGTCAGGCTGAGGACGCTGCCTTGGTGGCGGAGCAGGATTATGAGCTTCATCCTTCGGAGAAGGAGAGGGCTTCCTAGATGAAGGCCGTTGCCAGATTGAAGCAAAAGGTCCAGGTTGAGGAGTCTTTCTGGAAACAAAAAGCCAGATTGAGATGGGACCTGGAAGGAGATAAAAATACTCGATTTTTTCTATAAGTGCACCAGGAGCAGACAAAGAAAGGCGGGTATTCAGAAAATTATTCGGGCTGATGGATCAGAGACTGGGTCTGCTGAGGAGGTAGCGACGGAGGCATCTTTATTCTTCTCGAAGCTATTTCGAGCTGACCCTATTTCTGATGAGGACGCCTTCCTTGAGGTCATCCCTAGCATTATTTCTACGGAGGATAATTCTGATCTTGTTCGCTGTCCTGACAGAGCGGAGCTGTTGGAGATTATTCGGGGGATGGACCCGGCTAGTGGCGCCGGACCGGATGGCTTTTTTGGGAGATTCTTCTCAGTTTGTTGGGACATTATTGCTGCTGACGTGGAGGAAGCCGTTGGTTCGTTTTTCTTGGGTGCACGCCTTCCGGTTTTCATTTCGGACACCTTCTTATTTCTTATCCCCAAAGTCGAGCACCCGAGGAACCTTTCTGATTTCTGCCCTATTAGCCTTTGCAATTTCTGTAACAAAATTATTTTTAAGGTTATTGCTTGCAGGTTGCGGAAATATCTTCCCAATATTATTTCTCCGGAGCAAAGTGCCTTTGTTCAGGGGAGAGAGATTATGGACAACATTATTATTGCTCAGGATATGGTGGCTTCTATGCGGGAACCCAACCATGGGGGGAATGTTGCTATTAAGCTGGATATGCAGAAGGCCTATGACAGAGTCAACTGGCAGTTCCTCCTGAGGGTTCTTCGGAGATTTGGTTTTAGTGAGGTCTTCTGTGATCATATTTATCGTCTCCTGGCGGATACCCGGTATGCGGTTCTTCTCAATGGCGCTCCTACTGCTTTTTTTTTTAGCCTCTAGAGGGATCCGGCAGGGGGACCCACTTTCCTCGGCTATCTTCATTATTGCGGCGGAGGTACTCTCTCGGAACCTCAAGCTTCTTCAAGATTCTAATAGGAGATCTTCATTTCACACTTCGATTGGGGGACCGCGTATCTCGTACTTAGCTTATGCGGATGATGTTCTTATTTTTACTTCGGGGGATATTGCTGGATTACGTGTTCTCCAACAAGTACTGCATAGGTATGAGGCTATTTCTGGACAGAAGATCAATTATTCTAAATCTGCCTTTTATTCTGCGATACCGTTGGGTGAGGATCGTGCTCGGACTATTTCTACTCTCTTCGGGTTTAGTACCGGTACTTTGCCATTCTCTTATTTAGGTTGCCCGCTAACTTGCGGAAGAAGGAATGAGGGGATGTTTAGCTACTTGCTGGATAAAATCCGTTCGAAGCTGACGGGTTGGCAGAACAAGATACTATCTCCTGGGGGTAAGTTGGTCCTTATTAAGAATGTACTTTCATCTATCCCTATGTACACACTGGCTGCATGTTGTCCCCCCCGGGCCGTTCTCAGGATGATTGAGAGGATGTTTGCGGCTTTCTTTTGGGGTAGCAAGGATGGGGTGGCTAAGAGGAGTTGGTTGGCGTGGCGGTTCGTTACTCGGACTAAGTCCGAAGGAGGCCTCGGGATCAAGTGCCTGAATGATATTATGGATGCATTTTCCATGAAGCTTTGGTAGAAGTTGAGGCATGGGAAGGGCCTTTGGGTGGAGCTTCTTAAAGCGAAATATTTTCGTAAGCGTCATCCATGTGATGCGTTTATGACTTCCAAGTGCTCCCATATTTGGCGACGGATTTTGCGGGAGAGGAAATTGGCGGAACCGTTTATCTCGCTTAGACTTGGGCGTGGTGAGGGTTCAGCGAGGTGTGAGGATTGGATTCCGGGGGGTCCTCGGTTGGATAGTGTTGCTATTCCACCGGCTGAGGGAGTTACTTCTGGGACCAGGCGTGGAACGGGGAGACGGACTCGGGGACGGAGCCGAACACAGGTGAGGGAGTCTGCTGATGTCGAGGCTGCTGATTCGACGGCCTCACAGCGTGTGGGTACTGGAGAGCTTCGAAGGTCGGCTAGATTGGCCGGAAGAAGGGTGGTTCTTCCCCATCGTACGGTGACTGTTCAGGTTCTTTCGGATAGGGGAAGAAAGATCAGAGATTCGAGGGCAAGGAATTCTAATAATGGTGGTCCGGCTATTCGATCTTTTTGGACAGCCACTGGCTAGGATCTGTCCTTGTTTTTGGGTCAGTTTGGAGCAGAGGCAGCAGGGCGGCTTAGAGAGGCGAATCTGACATGTACTTCGGATCCTGACTCTCTGGTTTGGGGTGACCGGAAAGGTTCTTTCACGATGGCTGCGGCTTGGAGATGTTGTCGAATTTCTCACCCTACATCATCACTCTTCTCTAATATTTGGGGCAAGTGTATTCCGGCGAAGTGGAGTATTCTGATGTGGCGGGTCTGTCACAACCGGCTTCCTACTGATGACACTCTTGAGAAGATTGGCTCCCATCTGGCTTCCAGGTGCCATTGCTGTTAGGTGGGCATGGGGAGAACCTTCAACATATATTTTTCCACGGGGATCTTTCTTTGACGGTTTGGTCTATTTTTCGAGGTTTCTTCAAAGTATGGATGCATAGTGACTTTTTGGTCTTTCTTCAACGGTGGTGGCGGGGTCAGGACAGTCATCATCGGAGATCATTGGCTGGTGCGATCATTTGGGTGCTTTGGAAGAACAGGAATAGGCATAGATATGAAGGACGGGGTGCTGGTTCGGACTTTTTAGTCCGGAAGGCGAAGCGACAATTTCGGAAGTCACTTTCGAGTTGTCGTCATCTTCCGTCTATCCCGTCTTGGGCTCTTGAGTAGTATTTTTATTTTCTTTCTCTGTACTGGTTACCATGAGGTCGGATGTACTCATTACCCTCTTTATCAATAAAGGTAACGGTTTTAAAATATATATATATATATATATATTTGAACAACCCGCTATTTTATTCATGTATAAGGCGCAAAATGCCGAAGTCTATACCAAACACGCTTAAACAATGACAAAAAAGAAACTAGAGGCAAAAACTGTCTCAAAACGGTCAGGAGAACAGGGAGCTCCAGAAATCCTTCCTGACGTGCTTGTAGAAATGTCTGATTTTGAGTTTCTGTCTGATGACCTCTCTGAGCAGTTGGTTGGAGTTGTATATCAGACCCACATATCTGAATTTGTTGCAATTCTTTCAAGTGATCCACACGATTGTAGAGGCTAAAAATCAAGCTGCGACGCTCCTAAAAGTCATATCATCAGGTTGCGCCAATATCAAGTTGCACAACATCAGGTTGCGCCAATCTCA